>PNEQ01002983.1:110438-124020 GCA_003012365.1 Medauroidea extradentata | reverse complement strand
GGAAGGGAGAGAGGGAGGAAGAAAGAGAGAAAAAAGGGGGGGGGGCGGGCGAGAGAGACAGTTCGACTACATTATTCCTCACTGACTTACCTGCCAATTCGAAGTAAGTTCTTTAACAAAGAGTCCAATCTTGCGTTCTAAGCTGAATGGCGGTACGGCATGAACCAACATCGCAGAATAGTTATGAGGATTCAATGAATTCACAGTGACATTTGCACTGACCACAAAGGCCCGCCCATCTGAAAAAAAAAGTTGTTTACGGTTGGTTTTGTGAGCGTTTATGCAAATAAGAGCTTCACACACACAAATAAGAGTGTCCTCAAACAAATAAGATGGACACTAGTAAATTTCTTAGAATATTTTGACTTTTATGGCAGTGGTTATCTGGTAAATTAATCCCACCAGTACTGTACTTAAGATTTCAGATAAGACTAATAATATCACATGATCAACATAGAAGATGTGGAGATGCACTGCCATTTTTATGAACTTCGAACTACAGGCCAACCTTACTTTTAATACCTCCTGATGTTAAATAGTAAAATACTATTCATCTTTAAAGTCAGATAATTTAATTTTCTGCTTTAAAATATTCCAGTCGGTCGTTCACATTTAATGGCGTAAATACGCTTGTATTACTTAGCATTTCGTAATTTTCGGGGAATGGTTAAAAAATTATAAATTAAAATGAAAAAACTGCCAATTTTCAGAATATTTTCGTAAATACTAAAAAAAAAATTCGATGCAGTTTTTGTGCATGGCTTGGTGTAGTCCATGACAGATTTCTTTAGTGTAAATTATTTTATTTCTGTAAGTCAGCTGGGTTTCCTAACAATTGCAGGAAAGTTTGGACTTTGACATGCCATTGTACAATAACTATGAAAGCTAAAAAAATGTTCATTACAGTAAAAAGATGTTACGATGTTTGTCTACAAAACGAACCACATATCGTACAAATATAAACATTACTAAAACAATTAAAACATTTGGTGAACTCCTCCTTAAGGGTGTTAAAGTGTGCTTAATATCAATTTTTTGTATTTATATGCAATAGAATTAGTTTTGTAGACGATACTTGTGAGTACGGTTTCCTCTTACGAAAAAAATTTAGCTCGCATATTTTTTCTCATAATGGTGCATCAAAGTAAGAATTTGCTAATTATGCTGCCACACAAATAGTGAAACACAGTTGACTTACGTAAACAAAACAATTCGCACTGAAATAACATGCCGTGAGCTACGTAATCTACACATTAAAATAAATAGCTCTCAGATCAACTTTGTGTTTTTTAGACTGCTGTAACTCCGAAAATGCCATCTGAAATCGTCAAGCGCAAAACGAGATGACTGCACTGGCCGTTGCCTCATTCTATCCAAAAATACAATTGACTACAAGCAAACCTCGCGCGATAGTTTGGCGCGGTGCGAATAGAGGCGACATGCTTCTGGTCGAACGTGGCACACTGGCTCTTAAAAGAGTTTGTGGACCTGGTGCGTGAGCCGTGCTAGCTTGGTACGGAAAGTATACTTTCATGTCTAAATATGTACAAAGTGTCCAATGCGTTTATCTACGATAGGAAGATACACTTAGAACTGTATCTCTATGTTTTAAAATTTCGTAAGCTAATTAAAAACACGAATACCAAGCTCTTCAAAAGTGCTAAAAATGAATTTTTCATGTTACTGCAGCTGAGAAAATATCAACCGTAATAGTAAAACAAATTCATAGAAACTTGCATTGGACTTAACTACATACTTCCCACAAATAACTGGGCCGTCGCTTGAAATCCCATTGAAAAACACTTTCTACGAAAACACTGTACGCTAGTTTAGCACTTTGCGCCTAGAGGCGAAGCGGTGTTTGATGCACGTGTAATACTGAATGTTGCAAAATCCATGTCAATGTTTTGGGGAAACAACCCTCACGTGTAGAGGAACAATAAATGTTACGTGGACATAGGTCCGAAAACACACAGTTTCCGCGCTACACATAACGTATGGTTAGAGACACTGGAAAATAGCGGGAATAGTTGACTATTTGCTAGGCTCCAACATACTGTACATAACACTGAATGTTTCGTATCGACATTGGCTATAGTTTACTTGAAGCATTGTTTCTCTCTTCAACAAACCCAGTTGGAACTCTACAGCTTGAACACACGGCGTGTGTGATTAGTGCTCAAATTGTTCACACGTGTCACGGTTAATTTACTAGGGTTTATTGGAGACTATCTGAAACATTTTCGCGATTTTCCAGTGTCCCTACGTATGGTATATAGCACGTGGGCAGGATCATGTTACTGTGGAGCGCCATCGCAACTGTAGGCGGCCCATACCAGAAGAGTCGTACGAGCCATTGAATTGGACACACACATTTCCCGCTCTAGCACATCATGGTGGAACAAGCGTCGCATGTGCATCACTGCAGGAAGTGGTTCAAAATAGGTTATCCCAATGCTGAACTAGCTGATGCACATTTCATGTAGCGCAGAAACGGTGCGTTTTAGGACCTATGTCCACAATAACATTCTTTGTTCCTCTACACCTGAGGATTGTTTCGCCAAACTATTAAAATGGGCTTTTGCAACAACCTGTATTCTACTTGTCGCCTTCCCCGTTTCCATACCTCGAACTAAGGTTAATTTTACTACATGCTAGAAAGATCAATGTTATAAGTTTGTCACAGGAAAAATTTCTGCCTCTTGAGAGCTTGTATAGGCAGTGCACAAAACTGACCAATCACAGAGATTTCATGAATTTTAAGTGAAATTAAATTGATAATTTAAAACTCGAAATTGGGTTATTTTCATTTCAAAATAAAATTATATGATTTCTATCATTTTCAGGTTAACTTAAATTTCATTTCACTATGGTGTCGTATTTATCCGGTACATTAGCGATTTAAGCGAAAATAGTGGTAGAAATGATCCCTGTGCCACGCTCTCCCTTAAAAAAAACGTATTTTGTTTCTAACCTGTAGTAGAATTAAACTTACTCAAAAGTGTAAAAAAAAAAAAAAAAAAAAAAAAAAAAAAAAAAAAAAAAAAAAAAAAAAAAAAAAAAAAAAAAAAAAAAACGAAGGTTTACTAACTCTTGAAAACGAAACAACTACAGTACGTGAAAGGAACGGCCGTACTTACAGTAGAAGTCGCTGAGTGACTCTCGCAGCAAGTATGCAGTCCCGTTGACGGACGGGGAGAAGGGCTCGAGTCTGGAGACCACGAAACTCGTCTGCGGCCTCCTCTGCTCTGGCTCGGGGCATTCCTGCGACTCGGACGACGAAGAACTGGAGGATGAAGAGCTGGAAGACGAAGAGCTGGACCCCAAGCCGGCGAAGATGTCGTCAGGGTTCTCCCAGCTGGGCGAGGCGGGGGTGGGGAAGTACTCCAAGGGGGCGCGCGACGCCTCCTCCTGAGACTGCGACGACGGCGGCGTCGGCTCGTAGCTCTGCTGGTCGTCTTCGGCGTCCCTCATCATGAACTCTATGGCAGGTGTTTGCTCGAGGATGTCCGCCGGCCACGGCTGTTCTTCCTGGGGTGCCGTCGTGATCACCAGCTCTCCCTTCTTCACTGCCGCCTTGCCTGTAGCACGGCAGTGACACATCCCGACCAAGTGTGTGATAGGTAAATATTCGCTAACAACTGCAACTGAAATCTACACGTTATTTAAAGTCAGTATGATGATTGAAGTTATTTTGGTCACCACTTAACATCTAGGCCTTTAGCGCTGGTTAGGGTGGACATGATGTGAATATGGAGCAGCGCGGAGTAAGAGATTTTGGTCAGCGCTTAACATTGAGGTCTTCAGTGCTTGTGAGGGACGACATGAGATAAGGATGGAGCAGCGCCGATATGAAGGGCCGGGGGTAACGGGAGATCCCCGAGAAAATCCGCCGAGAAACTGCATCGTCCGGCACGATTCCCACATGCGAAAATCCGAGGACCGACCTCGCCGGAAGTCGAACCCGGATCGCCTTGTTGGGAGGCGAATGGTCTGACCATTCGGCCACCACGGCCCCCCGGGCAGCGACGGAATAAAGGAAAGGGGGAAACGGGAGATCCCTGAGAAAAATAACCATCGACCAGAGGCATCGTCCGGCACGATTCTCATGTGCGAAAAACTGGGTATCGAACCCAACGGGAATCAAATTCGGTTCTCCCTGGTGAAGCGCTGACCAAAATCGCCCACTCACTCAAATAAAACTTGCTAGTTTTTTAATTGGGAAGAAATTAATAAAAACTCAGCTGAATAAATGACATGGACTCGGTATTGGTGCTTGCCAAAAAAAAAAGTTAAACTGCACATAGTAACCAGCAGATTAGCTACTGTAGTTGCCTGAATTAGTGTGTTTTGACTACAATATTGGGAGTTGCTAACGTATTTGCGAGGAATTAGTGACGATTCCAGACTTTCGCATACACTTTCTAGACGCCCGCTACAGAATACGTGTTTTGCGTTACGTCATAATCAATGAGGAAGAGGATGAAAACAAAGGCTTTACTTATTGAATCGATCTAAATATATTACTTATTTTAAGAGTCAAAAATGCCTAATGTGAAACGGTACTTTGCAAAAAGATTTATCATTATTCTTACAAAATTGATTAAGAGTTGTTTTACAATCTCCGCAGGACGCAAAATTTCAAATTTGATTTCATATACTTCAAAACAATATTAGAAAAAATCTTTAATGGTAATTAAAAAGAAAGAAACACATAACTGAATACTTTTATTTTTGTAGTTGAGGTAAAAAATATCTTCTAGAGAGTATTAATTGAAGAAATTAATTTTTAAAGTTTGAAATTCGCATCACACAACTTAAAAAGTGCTATTAAATTAAATATACACTGTACTTCAACTTTAAGAATGATCTATACTACATGCAACAATTCTCTTTAAGTCCTTATGAAAAAAAGTATACTACGAAAACAATGAGAACCAATAACACGCTCATCGCATAAAGGCGAAAAATTTTCTTGATGTCCTTATCAGTATCGCCCTTATCGGTTCGTATGATCTACTCACCCAGGCCGAAGATTGCTACGATGGGTGGCATCTCTGCGAGTTGAAGGTGGGCGGAACTAGCTCGCAGATCTGACTGCACTGGAAAGCCGAGAACAGCCACGGTGTCCTCCAGTCGCTCCATCACACCTCGCGTGTCGTCACTTTCGTAACTGAAGCTCACCTCCCTATCGCGGTACTCCATCTTCAACACACACACAGACATACAGGTGTACGATGGGACATGGCTTTCTTGAGGATGTGTGTGGACTCACATTTTTGGGGCTGTAGACTCAACTTGTTGGGAACGTAGACTCACCTTGTTGCGAATGTGGAATAACTTTTTAGAAGCTGTGGGCTTGTTTTATTGAAATTATGGACGCACCTTACGCACCTCCCAAAGGCTGTGAACTTGCTTTCTTGTGGATATGGAGTCACATTCTTGGGACTGTGGACTCACTTTCTTATGGCTGTGAACTCATTTGTCAGAGGCTGTGGACTAAAATTCCGGAGGCTATGGTCTTACTTTCTTGGGGTTATAGACTCACATTTTTGAGGCTGTGGACTCACCTTCTAGAGGCTGTGGACTTGCTTTCTTGGAGTTATTAACTCACATCTTTGGTGTTGTGGACTCATCTTCAAGGGGCTGTGGCTCCACCTTCCAGAAGTTGTGCTTGCTTTCTTTAAGTTATTGACTCCATTCTTGGGGTTGTGGACTCACCTTATTTTAGTTGTGAACTTATTTTCACAGAGACTGAGGACTCACCTTCCAAAGGCTGTGGACTTACACTCTTAGGACTGTGGACATACCTTTTTGGGGCTTTGAACGCGGATGGGGCTAGGCTTGTCGGTTGGCGGGGGCGCGTGGGCGTCCCTCTGCGACAGGTAGGGAGTGATGCTGTGGTGCGCTGCGCCTCCCCCGGGCACACGCCGGCTAGGCTTCAGCTCGAGCTGCAGCAGGTTGGAGGCGGCGTCGAGACGCGCGTTGAGACGCAGGGCAGGCGGCGACACCATGGCAGAACCCTGGGAGCCGGCTACGTGGATTTTGCGGTCCCACGACGTGTAAACCATCAGCTCGCCGAGTAGGTGGCGTGCATGGCTGCAACAATACACTTTCCTTCAACTACTGCTCGACCACAACCATATCAATACATATGATTATATACGAGCGCTGGAATCACAGTGTTGGAACAGCACTTTGGGACACGAGCTAAAACCTCTTGTGACAATCACAACATAAATAAGTTTGCGCGCAACCGAGTGGTCAGACCACTTGCCTCCCACTAAGGCGATCCGGGTTCGATCTCCGGCGAGGACGGTCCCCGGATTGGCATGTGGGAATCGTGCCGAACGATGGCGCTGGCCGATGGTTTTTCTCGGGGATCTCCAGTTACCCCCCTGCTCCATCCCAATTCTGACGATTCTCCTTCGGAGGGCCTCATTCCATGTCATGTCAACCTTCGGGGTGCGCAGATTGTCCATGGGCTCCCACCCATAAAATATGCATTCTGGGTGCCATAACCTATTCCTCCGGTATCCTTCTTATAAGAAATGTATTTATTGTTTACAACATAACTTAATAGAGAAGGCATAATTGTGGCTAGACGGGACCACCTCACGAAACCTCGTATACCATACATTGTGCTTATGATTTGTTTTAATTTTTAATAAGGGATTTTGCGGGTGGAGTTTTTTGGTGATTTTCAGAACACTATGGACTTTTTACATTGAATTAATAAAATGTGTACGTAATACGAGATGAGACATGTGCGAAACTACACCCTTAACTTCATTTTGTATCACAGATAGTGCCCATTGTAATTTAAATGTGTAAAGTGTCGTGAAATAGTAATGAACTTACAAAGCTGAAGCGTCGACAGCGAAGTGCGTGGAGTCGGCGGAAAGTTTGGCCTCCCCTGACAGGCGTATGGCACAAGGAACACTCAGCTTGAAGGACACTGGGAAGCCCATCTCATTGGTCGTCTCTATCATCAGCATCCTCATGTCAAGCTTCTGCAGGTGGAACGACTTGCCTTGCTGCAACTGTGCCACCAAACCCTTGCCGGCTGCAGAAACACAAAATGCACATCTTAGTGTATGTATGTGTATAATTATGTATATAGGATGTTTCTGAAATGTACGGCATATTGTGCAAAAAAAAATAAGACGAAAATCTTACGACCACAGGTTTCTATGTACGCTGTTTTCGCAAGTTTAATTTATTAAATCCTAAAAGGGAGCAGACATCATAAACCCGTTACATAGAAATGTTGGAAATTGATTGAACTATGTAGCCTAATTTTTCAAAACCTAAGTTTATATATTTTTGAAATATTACATTGATCGACAAGGTTTTTGTAACAAGAATAAATCTAGCTGATTTAACATGTGTTTTGGTTGTTGATTTAATTTTTCATGAGTAAAACTGGCTAGCACATCACATTTTTAAGCTATAGAATATTTTCAGTCCCATGAGAAATTTCGTAAAGGCAACGGACAAAGCAGGTGCGGGGTTTTTGTATTTAAAGAAAAAAAATCCCAAACTGAGTGATGCCAAATTAAATTGTATTTTCGTAGAACTACAGATTACAATGCTACTAAATGATACTGATTTTGAAGATCGGCTGAACTTGTTCGAGTGGACTGCATGGAAATATTTTGTATCCATGGTCAAAGGGGATTCAGGAGAACAATAAAGAAGAAAACTTCAGTCAACATGTCCATGATCTTCTGAAAACCTACATGCAGGATACCCTGGCTCTGGGCACTTGAGGTGGAGTCGGCGAGGCAGGTGCCTGTGGAGAGGCGTCCTGTGTGGGCGGTGACCCTGTTAGGTGGGGGGGGGGGAGGTGCGTCCGATAGAGCCACATATCCGACCGACCAGACGACTCGAATGTTGGTCCTGTGGACGGCCCGGTCACCCGAGAGCCAACTGCCCTCAACATCACCAGCAGCAACAATATAATCAACAATGAGGGAACAGGCAGCGAGACTCAGGTGAGAGCACACTTTCGGGAAAAGTTGTACGTACCAACCTTGAGAGGCAAAGGTCGGTGATGACTGGAGGAAAGGCCCCAGTTTTCTTACAAGTACATTCTGTAAAGCAGGACTCAATTACCATCCTGGTGGAGGAGAGCCTGAATGATGTTCCTTTTCGGATGGTCGTCGACACAGGGGCGACAATAACAGTAGTAAGGCCAGATACCATAGGGCCTTCCCCCAGCGATTTCCGGACCATAGGAGTGTTGAAGAGTGATATTTGACTACGGTAACTAGCGAGACCACATCAGTAAGGGGCAAAAAGAGAGTGCTTTTGAAACTTGGTAATTTTTATTTTATTTTATTTTATTTGCGACTTATTTTTACAGTGGCGAAGTTAAGGTGTAACCACCTTGTCTTACACTTAACCACTGAAAAAAAAATAAAAATCAAAGACAACAGAACATTAAAACACATTGAGAAAAGAATAATGAGAGAAGTAAATATGATATCAAATAACAATAAGCATGAGTATTAAATAGAGGACGAATGTCTCTTGGGGACTAGACGTGCTGCACAGGCTGGATTGCTGCATAGATACTCGAGTTGGGGTACTGCGGCTAAGCAATACCGAGTTAGTGGTATCGTATCGTGAAGATTTGTCCTCGCCAAGAAGTTTGCCAGTTGTCTGTTGTCAAGCCACATTACTACCTGCTTCTTGTGAAGTGGTTATCTCAGGTCGATGCAGAGGGAAATCTGTCAGGCGTGTAGGGCTGATTAAGCAGAAGGGTAAAGGAAGCAGCTTGCCAGATTGTATCCTAATAGCCAGACCATTAGTCCATTCTGTATCTGACAGTTTGCCAGTCAGAGCGATGAACTTGTCCGACCGAGCAGTAAACCTTGAGGAGAGGGCCATAATATGAGTTTGTAAGTAGGTTTCACAAATCCTGTCCAGTACTCCCGAAGGCCCATGGCCAGCTAACAACAACAAGGGTGTATTGTCTGAGGCATTAGATGAGATCTTGAAAAGAGCAAAAGAAAACCTAAGCTTGCGACAGGAAACAGCTGTAGCTGAGTTGTTGCAAAGGAATCGAAATGCCTTCTCATGTGGGCCAAATGAACTGGGTAGGACCAGTGTCACAGTCCATTGCATTGACACAGGAAAGGCCAGCCCAATAAAGCAGCCCCCTAAATGACTGCCTCTAGTTTCACACGAGGCAGTAGACAGTATCTTAAAAGAAACGAGGGATTTAGATGTTATAAAACCTTCAGTCAGCCCATAGTACTCTCCAATTGTGTTAAAGAAGAAGGATGGGGATCTGAGATCTTGTGTTGATTACCACCAGCTAAATGATGCGAGCAAAAAGGATTCTTACCCTCTGCCTAGAATAAACAACACCCTACAGAGCTTAGCACGAGCCAGATGGTTCTCAACCTTGGACCTGAAGAGCAGATATTGACAGTGTGAGGTGGTCAACGAGGATCGTGAACAAACTGCTTTTTTTATCCAAGGAAAGGGAACCTGGCAGTTCAAAGTTATACCATTTAGACTATGCAATGCTCCTGCAACCTTTGAACATCTAATGGAAAAGGTCCTCCCACTAGACTCCTGTCAGGTTTACCTGGATGACATTGTAGTCATCGGAAAAACATTCGAAGAACACCTCACACGACTTGATGCTGTATTCCAGAAAACTTCTTTGGCCAACAAGAAATTTTACCTAAGAAATGTAATCTGTTTCAGCAGATGATTAAATTTCTGGGCCATGTAGTGTCGTCCCATGGAATAGAGACCGACCCAGAGACGACGAAATCCATCAATAGTTGGCCTCGACTAGCCGACAAAACTAAAGTTAGAAGTTTCTTAGGCCTGTGTTCATATTACCGCTGCTTTGTGCATGGGTTCGCAACAATTACTAAGCCACTGCATTGATTAACAGAGGCAAGAAGAAAATTTCATTGGACCCTTGAATGTGAGGCTACCTTCGCGAGGTTAAAGGAAATATTAACATCACCTCCAATCCTGGGTTTTTCCTAACAGTAAGGCCGAGTTCGTTCTCGATACTGATGCTAGTGATGTCGGTATTGGTGCTGTGTTGTCACAAGTTCAGGAAGGGAAGTAGAGGCCACTTGAGTATTTCAGTAAAGTACTTCATATGTCTGAAAGGGCTTTTAGCTGTTGTGAAAGTAATTAATAATTTTCATTCTTATCTTTATGGAAGGCATTTTGTAGTACGTACTGATCTGCTTCATTAAGATGCTTATTAAATTTCAAGAACCCAGAAGGGCAGACAGTACATTGAATAAAACATCTGCGGTAATATGATTTTTAAATACAGCACAGACCTGGCCGTCTTCACAGTAATGCATATGCCCTCTCACGGAGGCCCTGTGAACCATTTTGACGACACTGTGAGCACCAATAAGTAAAGAATAGTCAGTCCCGAACAGTACGCAGGACTCAGATCAGAGAAGATACTTCTGGTAGCCAGACACAGTCATGGAGCGATGAGGAAGTTAGGAAAGACCAATTGAATGACCCCAATCTACTCCCTTTAGTGGAGTGGAATGAAAATGACCAACGACCAAGCTGGGAGGAGATATATAGCCTAGGGACCACAGTCAAATCCGATTGGGCACAGTGGAATTCCCTCATCCTCAGAGATGGTGGGTTGTATAAGAAGTGGGAGAGCAATGATCAGGGGGCAGTGTAACGTGGCAGTGCCCACACAAGCACGAGGCGCGAGCCGAGCCATCCCCTTCCTTCCCTGATCTCTACTTTTGAATATATATTCAAAGTCTCTACCCACTAACAGCCTGGCTGCGAGGGGCAGGACTGCGCCCCCCTCACCCCGCCTGACTGCTTCTGGTGCCGCGGCCTACTCGGACGGACTGACGTCAACGGCCTTCTGAATGAGTGGGCGCCCATCCATCACCATTTGACAGGCATTCAACTCGGGGGTGACTGAATACTGCCACAGCATCGGGAATGTTCAACTTACGTCACCCAGCCCTGTCGGCGAGTTAGGAGAATATTATGGACGTCGTCGCAGGTACTATAAATACAGGCTCGCTGCGAGCCGCGAGAGAGTCTGAGTGGTGATTTGCCAGTGAGTGTACGCGACGGGTTAACGAGGCGACACCAACGATTTAAGAGGAGGCTATGCTTGTGCGGACAATGATGACTTTCCTGGAGTGGTGTGAGTAAGTGTGAGTGAACGAACCGGTTTGACTGTATGCAGCTGTGATTTGCGAGACATCTCTATATAGAGACAGTGCGATTGGAGAACTGAGCGAGAGGGACAGTTAATTATCAAATGCTAAAATAGTAAATTAGTATGTTTGTTAGGATACCTGTATATAATATCCGTTTATGTTTATTTAAAGAAAGTGGATTGCAAGTGTTGTGAAATTAATGTAGATTGTTTTTTAGTGTTTGTAATAAATTAAGAACCTTAATTTAATAAATTTTATTTTACTACCTAAGCCTTCTATCCCAAGCGAGCCTGGCTACGCCCAGGACATCAAAGTTGTTACAATACCTATACATATGCATATACTATGTGAAACTCGCCTTTCGCCAGCTCGATGGGCAACTTCTTGCCGAAGGGCAGCATCCTCTCGGCTAGGTGGTTGGTTCTGTAGCGGATGGCTCCCTCAAGGCCAGGCATCGACTTCAAGACGATGCCGAGCGACTTGGCGATGTCAGACGTCGACCTGGGCAGGTCCCTGAGGGGAGGTCGCGCCAACAGTGCTTCGTCGGACGGCGACACCAGCTCTCCCAGTGACGTCAGCAGGCTGTCGGGGTTGGCGACGTCAAACTCCGCCTGTAACCGGGCAAACACACCTCCTTCACAGGCACGCTTCTTCCGCCGTGAAATTCTGGCCGTGTTCAATTTAACAGACTTATGCATTTGACATAACAAGCGTTAAAAAGAGGATTGTGAAAATTCTTAAATTCGACTCGTTTTCCATCCAGTTAAAAAAAATTTTAATGGAGATTCTTTTTATGTGCAATTTTTTTTCTGACAGTCGTGAAAGAATTTTTCATAGTGTTCTAAAAAAGACAATGATATCCTTAATAATTCGACTTTTATTTTTAGGATTTTCGAAAATTCCTCTGACTGCGGAATTAAATATGTCTATCAGTTTCACATATTTATTATTTTCGTTTCCTTGACAGAAAATTGCAGCTACCACAACAACAGCGATACAAGTTGCGAGATGTGTAGTTCCATCGCAGCTTCGTTCTTCGTTACTTTTTTTAAAGAGGAATTTATTCTAACTTTTGCGTTTTAACGACACGACTTAGTGCACTTCTGATAACGTTTTTTTGCATTTTACAGTGTAACCTTTACAGCTCCCTTGCTCCGGTTACTACGGCGCGGGCGTAAGCTCCATAAAAGTGGCTACGTTAAGGTGCTTATGCACCCGACACATAAACGATGTTGTAGTGTGCCGCGTCTATTCTTTTCTACGCGAAACATCTTAAACTTATTCACAATACGTTTAATGGGCCATATATATATATATATATATATATATATATATATATATATATATATATATATATATATATATATAGAGCTATTTTAAACCGCTGCAACTAGAATAATACCACCCGGATTCGTAAAACACAACGTTGGAAGCATGCGTGTGACTTAACTACAAACTTTCCACAAATAAAATGGTAGGGCCGGTTTAAGTCCCATTAGGAACACGAAAACACTGAAGACTTTTTTGGCGCGCCGCGATTAGAAGCGATGCTGTAACCGTCGAGTGTGGAAAGCTGAACCTTATCGCTTCACTGTCTCCACGCATCAAACGACGAAAATTACATCCGGTGTATAGCCCTCTTAAGGGGCGTCCCTTCACAGCAGAGATCTAAGCAAGCGGCCGACGGACGTACACTTTGAGAGACAGCTGGGTGTGTTCTCGTCTGAGAAGACACACTGAGGGTGGAAACACTGGAAACCAAGAGGCATTGACAGTAGAGAAGTATCTGTGAGTGTAGAAGAGAAAAAGATACAGAAAATACGAAAAATACGCTTCGCATTTAGTCGTTTTCTCGCAAAAAATTTAGTTAATAAAACATTTTAATACAGAAATGTACTCACCAAGAGCGGATCTAGGTTAGAATAAATAAATTGTTTATATAATAGACGAAAACGTTAGAATTTAGTGGTTTATGGACATACGCCATTGCTCATGTGTTGAATGACAAAGTAAAAAAACGAACAAAAAAAAACTAATATAAAACGCACACAAAAAAAGAAAAAAAAACAATCACAGAGGAATTCTGTCCGTTTTTCTTTCTTCAAAATATGACAAAAAAGAATTCTAGACATAAATATAGTCGAATATCGACACAACATCCAGACACAAAAGACAGATCGAAACAGCCGCGTCTCAGCCTGAAGACGGGGATGGATCGCAATTCCCGAAACTTTTAGTTTTTTCGCTGGTTTTAACTTGTGTTGCCTATTGTCTTGTGTTTATTGTCCACTGTTCACTGTTTATTTGTCTATTTCCATCTTTTTTCATATTGGGAATCTGGTTCTATATATGTGTCTGTCTTCTGTGTCTGGGTGTTGTGTCGATAT
>PNEQ01002983.1:24861-110338 GCA_003012365.1 Medauroidea extradentata | reverse complement strand
TTTTTTTTTTTTCCCCTTGTTCGTTTTCGTACTTTGTCATTCAACACGGGTTTGATCGGCAAAACATCAGAAATGACGTACGTCCACAAACCACTAAATTCTAACAGTAAACTCCCATTGCAACAAACATTTAAAATTCTCAGACGAATATGTATTATACTGAAATGTGTTATACAACAATATTTCAGAAAATTTTTATAATTTTTGTAATTATATTAATATTCCAGTATCAAAATTTCGACTCTAGTAATAAAAATACGGCTTTTGTATTTGCTTCAAAAATGTTTTACTTTTGTAGGTATGTAATTTTTTTTTTGAGAATTTTGAATAAACAAATTATCCTGACATTGTGTTAATCTATAAACTAGGGACGATCCTTGTAAGGCTCGGCATCAGTCGTATTATAGAATTATTTTATTTTGCAGTTTTATGAATTTTTGTGAAAAAAAAAAAAAAAGAAATTTGCTATTATACCGTGAATTCTATTTACCTTGCGCAACAGTACAAACGTCGCAGTTGAACTTATAACGAAGTATTTAGCCCGTAATTACTTCAGCAATTTGATATATATTCCTAATTTGCTGGACTGATTTAGGCCTAAATATACGTTTAAATAGATAAAAGTAAAGAGTGTAGAGAGAAGTCGTTGTTGAGAAAACTCGCTAACAGTTCATATCATTTGCAGTGCAATAAAATTGTTAATAACTTAGGTGAACTATTCATGCGTCAATTGCGTATTGCATGCGCACCACATGTTTCATTTTAAATCTTACAAGTATTTTCATGGAAGAAATTATTTTATACTTTTAGCCAGTTTTAAAAACGAGGTACATTATTTCATTATTCTTGACAAGACAGTCTTCAAAAGTGCTCAAACAATCTTAGTGTAGTTAGAAAAATATAAAACATTATACGTATTTTTATCTTTTCAGTAAAACATAATGTACTCTCATATGTGCAACCTGACCTATGAGTAGTATTATATCTGTAATGGGATAAACATGCATATTTCCCCTCCATAACAAGTTCTGTGTATAGTTAAATTTCTTTAACACGTCGTATGTATATGTATATAACATGAGCTGTGAGAGTTATTTTTTACGACGCGATTGACTGCTTAAAGAAATTTTGTTCAGCACTTAACCTCTAGGTCTTTGGCGCAGGTTACGAGTGACATGATGTAAGCATGGAAGCAGCGCCGTAATGAAGGAAACGGGAGATCCCCGAGAAAACCCGCCGACCAGTGGCATCGTCGTGACACGATTCCCACAAGCTGAAATACGGGAATTGACACCACCGGGAATCGAACCCGTGCCGCCGTGGTGGTAGGCGAGTGCTCTAGCCATTGCGCCATGCGCGCCCTCCTTCCCTCAAACCGAGCTGGGTGTTGTTTCCCCCTACAAAAGTATACGCGGTTGTATTTAAATTCTACAAACCTATTTGCTTGTAGTTTTTACCTCTGTAACAAGTTTGTAACATGGTCTACACCGAAATGTGTAATTTTTAGATGTCTATGGCTTGATACCTACAGGCAATTAACCTTAATAACACTAGTCTGCATGCAATTGAAGAAAGGGTGTGTAGGTTTACCTCGAAGTTGAAAGAGCGAATGCCTCCGAGCTGGCTCGTCGAGTAGTAGTAGAAAGCGCTAAAGCGGTAGTTGTAGATCCACTCCAGCTGCTGGACGATGACAGAGTTGAGTTTGTTCGAGGTAGAGCTCCAGATCACGTTGTATGCTCGCTCCAGACCACTCGGTGCATGCTTCACTAGCTTGAGAGCTGCCTGTGCGTTCCTCTTCCTGCAAGATCACAACATCTCACAGGCATTAGCGGGACTTAAAATGGGAGGGGGAGAGGGAAGCAGGAAGAGCAGATTCCACAAAAATATTTTTAGTAAAATAAATGTACCTACTTTTACAATAATTTGTTTGGAAATATAATACTACAGCAATAATTATGCATAGAACCCAAAAATCAATAAAGCTAAGAATCGAAAAATGCATTATTTTGCTTTGTCAGTAAAATATTTTAGATTATTTTGAAGATGTGGAAATGTGCCCCTGTGCACCCCTCGTGCTCTTTTTTTTTTTCCGAATCTATGCCTATGCTTCATTTTCCTTAAGAATGGTTCCTTCATACATCATGCGGTGTGAAACACCAACTAACACTAAACATGTTCAATGAAATGTACCAATTTTTTGGAAGTCAATATTATTGACAAGGCGATTCACAAGGAGTTGCCTTTACTGTGTGTGTGTGAGTAATTTTCTGTTACTTACAGAGCAGTTCAAAATATTGAAAACATCTTATATTGGGATATATGAATGATACTCTTTACCAAAGAACTGCACACACACGTGAGAAACTCAATCACTCAACCAGACACCTAACATTTGCATTTCCCGTATTTTATCAAACACTTACCACAGAATTTCAACACCTTACGACCTTTTTGTGGTAATCTACAAAATAAGCAGAAATAATTAATATTCAAAGGCCTAGCAACAGGTAGGCAGTTTTAATCTGCTGCTATAAGCCAACGGAACATCTTCATTCCTAAAAAGGCCGAGTCCTAAATAAGAGTTGGACACCTTAAAGTTCAACTCGTCAAAGCATGATGACAAGTCACTGTCTTCAGCTACTGACTCAAGACAACATCCGTCACTAGAGACAGTTTGCCTGATGATCACACATCACCAGTTCCTGCTTCACTTCCAGAAAAAAACATCAAACTCCTATGATTTCAGACAGCAAAGCCATGGCTTTCTCCACTACCCGCGAATACAAATTAATATGTTTGATTTCCCGAATGCCACAGAGATGGCGCATCATGACATAGGAACATAACTGGCGAGGGATGAGAAAACTGTTTGCTACGAAACACTTTACAGAACCACAGTACAGTGGTAAGACTCGGTGTATGCAAATACATTACCCTGCCCAGAAAGGCGACTCTGTATATTAACAGCATCAGTGACCTTACGTCTAACCTGCAAACATTCCTAACCCTAACATGCAGTGGCCATAGGGAAACCAGGCAGTACATATTGTATAACCGATTAGGTTTGCATTGTGTGTTTTGGAGTACATGGTTCAGAAAACAATCCACTAAGGTAAGAATAGTGGGCTTCCGATCTGGTCGACAGCGAGGTCATTAGAGACAGTTACACACAACTTGTTTCATTGACAAGAACTGGGAAATGAGGCGGTCAACATTGACCTAGAGCGATTTCAGGAAAAAATAAAAAACCGAAAACAGGATGGTCAGCACCGGGGATCGAACCTGTGTCCTTCCGAATACGAGTCCGTGTTATTGTCGCGCTACCTCGCTTGGCCAGACTTGCTATCAGCTACATCTGGAATGCAATACTGTGCTGTAGCTTTCTGCGATATACTGTGAGCTGTGTTGGTGGTGGAGACTCACATCTGCTTCCAGGAAGGGTGTTCGGTGCGGGCGAAGCTGTGCAGCGAGCTGTCGATGAAGGCCACGATGGCAGGGTCCCTCTCATACCATGTCGAAATGGCAAGTCGCTGCCAGACGATGAGTGGTGGGTCGGCGAACCACAACAGCGCGACGGCAGCCATGCGCACGGCAAGTGGGTTTTCCTGGCGGTGGTAGGCAGCCAACAGGATGGGTATTGTGGCAGATGGCTGCAGCGATGTGTGGTGCTGCAGCGCGAACACAGCCATGGAACGCACATAGGCGGAGGAATCTCCTGCAACGACAGATTCGATGATCGGCAACGCCCCGGGCAGCCCCGTGTTACCCAGCGCTGTCACCATTACGGTCTGCAGTCCTTGGTGCTGCTTCGCCAGGTTGATTAGCTGTCGTAGATAGCGCTCTGCCGCACGGCTGGAGCAAGCATCTGCACGGAACACCTCTGGAGTGTAAGATGACTTCCTCGCCTTGGGGCTGGCGCACGCCGAGCGCACTAGGTTCGAGAAGGCAAATATCGTCGTGATAAACAGCTGCTGGTCCTTCTTCACAGCCGGGCTGGTCATCAGGCTCTGCAACATTAGTTCTACAACTTACCTTATTGTACCCCTCCATTGGTCAAGAGTCAATTTAATTAGAACCTGGAACACGAATGTGTAATGGGCAGACCATTCGCCTCCCAATAAGGTTATCCAGGTTAAATTCTCGCCGTGGTCGGTCCCAGACATTAATGTATGTGGGAAACTTGGCAGATGTCGTTGGTCGGTCGGTTCTCACAGGGTACTCCTGTTTCCCTCGGCCTTGACTTTCGTTTTTCCTTCTTTGTATGACAGGCAACAGTGGACATCTATGGACTTCCATGTTGAAAGTTTGCCTTTCAGGGTTGCTCACCTTGCATTTAGGTTCAATCAACCTGTGCTTTCATTTGAATAGATATGGACAGAGATTGTTCGAGAATTGTGTAGGATGGCCGCCTGCCCCAGATCAGTGGATTTGGGTTGAGTTTGGAGAGAGTACATGATAATAAAATATATGAGGGGGTGCCTGCATAACTGACCTTGCATGAAATAAATCTTGAATCTGCTTATGAACATGTGACATACATTATATAAACTCTTGAGGTTTTTGAAACCAATTTATCAAACCCAATTTAAGTACAATCCTTGGGAATATTATTGAAATTTTTGTAAGCAAACACAGTTAATTTTAAATGTATTTCCACCCAATGTGTTATTCTAAGGGTGTAAGTCACTCTCGCAAAATATTTGCCTGCAAATTTGGCCGTATTTTTTATAACTGTACCTTTTGGAATGTTTTTTCTACACGGACTTCCAATGAATCTGTGGATAAAAAAATTGTGTTCACTTTGGTCCCACACATTCTGATTGATGCTATCATATCCGAGGCATCCCCACACCCTGCTTACATGACAATATGTCGTAGCTTCCAAGAGCATATCATTAGTGATAAACGAGTCAGAGTGGAAAGATCCATCACCCCACCCGCATATTATCACTGGCTGTAAGGTCGACCCCGTGACTTGTGCTGTGCCTACAACTCGAAGTTGTAAAGGGGAACCGACCACGACACAAATTTTTCTGTTGTTACTTCCATCATATAGTTGAGCTGCCGAGAATGTTACAGGCCAGGCAAGTTCAGGTATACAGGCTGTCTTGGAAATTTGTGGTCAAAACTGTACATATGGTTGAGGACTGTAAACCGAGTTATTTAAGAGTTAGAAAGGAACCTGAAAAAATTTGAAAATAAAGGAAGTTACTTTATGTCCACAAAATTTTTTAAACATAAAATCACGCGATACACTAAAAATTTCACTTCATCACCGTGTTTTTATTTTTATATTTGTACCAGATATTTTTTCTTGTTTTAGACGCTATTTATCTCGCATATTTTTTGCGTAGTGTCTCGTTATTACAAAAGATTGCAAGTTTCCGTTTTAAGGATGACACTAAAACCAACTCACTTACCAAACTGAAAAAATTCACAGTAAATAACGATGTTGTAAGCTACAAATCCAGGCATGTTAAACCACAAAATAAAAGATTTTTGTATTTAAAAGAATTTTATTTTTCAATTTTTTTATTTCAGCTTTTTAATTTAAATACAGAAAGTTTTTATTCTTTGTTTTTATATACGTGAAATTGTAGCCTGCGACGTCTTTATCCACTGTGAATTTTTTCAATTTGGTGTGTTAGTTGGTTTTAGTGTAGTCCTTAAAGCGGAAACTTCGACTTTAAAACGCTATTACACGAAAACTATAAGAGATAAAAAAAATTCATAAGAGCCAAAGTTAGTCAAATTGTGTGTATAAAATAAGAAAAAGATATCTGGTACAAATAAATAAAAAAAACATGGTGATGAAAATTTCTCTAGACCGTGGACTATAAATGCTAATAGATGAAGCATTTTTAGTTGTTTTTATCCATGCATATACAAATTAAATGCCGCTGTCTAAATCTTTAAAATATGGGCACAGCTGATGAGGTGCTCATAATTTTTACCTAAGGTTATTCGTGGTAAAACATTTTAAAACATGCATCAAAGCAACTGATGATAAGAGAAAATAAAAATTATATTTTAGCTACTGAAACACAATAAATTATTTAAAATAAGTAGTACTTATTTCACATTAGTCCAAACAGGACGTCTGACAGCTTCTCGCATTGCTAACAAGACATTTTACACTTTTTAAAATCCAAAATTCAGTAATTCACAAAATGTTTCGGGTTTTTTACTTTTCCTTCACCAACAAACTTTCAAACAACTCCATAGTTATAAATTAAATCCATCCAAAGAGCAAAATTTACATATTACTGTGATTAGAAATAAAACAATAAAAAAATTTTTTTAAATAAAAATTTTAAGTAAAATCATATCATTCAAAATCACATCAAATTAATATCTAATTATCAAATATGACCTAAATATAAAAAAATTCATTCTTTTAATTTGTACCAAATAGTGTACGTATTGTAGATATAATGCCCCAGATGACATAATTGCACCAAAAATTAATTATACATTCTATATTTGCTTTAAAATAACACATCAAAATCTTCCATTTACTGTTTTCTGTACTTAAAATTGGAAAAAAGTGATCCTCAGAAAATATGTAATTTACAGTGAGTTAGTATGTCGTGAAGTTAATATTTTATAAATCGCAGTATTTTTTTTATCTTAAAGTAATGTTGATAAAAAGTTTTCCCAGTGATATTATACATGTTTAGTAATTATTTAATTGTATCTATATTTGCTTAGATTACTCTTATTTCTGGATGTAAAGTAAAGAAATCAGCAAAATTTCAATTTTGGAATAAAATCATGCAGTGAATAGTCCTATAAAAATTTTTATTGGACAAACATGTCATCAGGTGTAATGTCTAGAACTTGAACAGTACAGAGCGCCAAAGTAAACATCATGACTTTGTTGTAACCGAGCAGGATGAAATATAGTTTGACAGGTCCATGTCTCAAGGGATGCTGTACTCACGCTGAGGTCGTCTAGCAGGGAGACAGTAGGTGCGGAGATGTGGTGGGGGACCGACGAGATGACGTCAGCAGCACTTTCCTTGCTGATCTTCTCGGACTCGATCAATTCCTTGATAATGCTGAATGATGGGTGTGTGCCGCTCATCGTCAGTATGTCCATGGCAAGCTTCCTAGCAGCCAGCGAGGAAAAACCCATTAGAATATAGTTTGTAGAGTGGAAATTCTAAGTGATCTAAGTGTCAAAAATACTCTTTTGAGTAAAAGGGACACACAGCGATGCAAGAGTATGCGTACATATGGGACATGCAATCTCTCAACTCTCATTAGAACTTTTAAGGAAAGTATTGGAACTTAGCTCTAAAGCAAAACATATGCACTGACACATTGTTAATTTTGATATTATTAAGTAAATTCGATGCCTTTTGGCACTTAGATAATTTCGAATTTGCACTCTACAGTTAATGATAATTAACTAATAAAATTAGCTCTTACCAACGATTTCACTCGCCTTAGTTTTTGCAGTGATCACGAAAAAAAAAAAATTTTTTTTTGCAACCTAGTACTCATATCAAAAATTTTCTCCACAGTTTTGACACTTATATGTCCTAATTTGTAGTTGAATTTTTTTGTAGTAATGTACCGAAAGGTTTTTTAGATTTCGTTACCCGAAGTTCCACGTTTTTTGTTGTGAAAATAAGCCAAAATGAAGCAAAATATATATTTTGTTGTTGACGAATGGTACATTGTTTTAAAAAACGCATGCACAGTATTGTGCATCGTATGACTGCACATTGTCTCAAATGTTTTCAAAGTTTTCGGTTTAAAAATATTTGAGTTACTGGCACCAGTCTGAAAAAAAAAAAACTAAGGAACAAGCCTTTAAGTATTTCTGTTGTCAAACGATAGTATATTTAGTGAGTGAAGAGATTTTGGTCAGCGCTTAACATCGTGGTCATCAGCGCTGATATAGGTTGACATGATGTGAATATGGAGCAGTGCCAGAATGAATGAGTGGGGAAACAGGAGATTACCGAGAAAACCCGCCGACCGTTAATACACTTAGTATAATGAATGTAATGACTTTTAAAAAACTAAGTATTTACAAAAAAATAAAAATTAATAAAAGTACCCCTTTATGTTCCTACGTCCCCACCCCCTTTTTAATTTATTTTTGTAGAAATATTAGTGTGTGCATGAACACTAACTCACTAAAGTTTAATCGCAATAGGAAGATTGGCTTAGGAATGGATACATTATCGTATGATGAGGGTACCCGAAGGCGAGGATAGCACACCCCGAACTGCAGATCTACTACTGGGCGTCCATAAGCATCTGCTTGCACTGGAATGTGACATGAGAAGGGAGGGGGAAACAGAAGATCCACTAGAAAACTCGCCGACCAACAACATCGTCCAGCACATCCCAACATGCGAAAATCCAGGACCCAACCCCACCGAATATTAAAACCGAATCGCCAATATGTGAGGTGAGTAATCTGACTAGTCGGCTGTCATGGCTCTCATGCTACTTAAAAGTGCGTGGTAGATAAGTAAAAGCTGAAAACATCAATTCATTTCTACATTCTTTTCGAAGTCAGTATGGACAAAATACTCAATGACAATCCTAGATAATGGTATTTCCCAACTATTTGAGTAAATATTTATTCAAAATTACTAATTCGTTACGCGTGATCTCTTGCGCCGCAGTTAAATGCACGTGGCTCCGGCGACAGAGATTGTGCCTCAGAAGTTCGTAACACTGGAAACAACTTTGTTTAAAACGTTGGCTAAAACTATTGTCTAGGACTGTCATTGTTTAATTTTTGCAAATTGTCTTCAAGAAACCTAAGTTTATATATTAATTATTTTAGCGTTGAATTATGTACCACGCCCTCTTAAGGGCATTCACATGACTAAAATTCATAGTTTTATATTTGTACGGCATAGTGTTATTTTATAGACGTTACTTGTGATTACAGTTTCCCCTCTACTAAAAGTTTTTTAGCTCTCACAGTCTTCCCATAGCGAAATGACAAAGTCAAAATTTGCAAGTTATGGGAGCATAGGAGTAACAAAATCCAAGTGACTTACTCGAATGAAATAATTGACACTGAAACTATATATTATGGACAATATGCTAAAAAATTTAAAACACAAAATGTATTTCCTTTGTACTTTAAATAAAAAAATCTGTAAACTATGACAGTTTACTTTATTTCCGTTAATTTTTAAAAAAGTACGAAATTACTTGGTTAAGTGTTTTAAATACATTAGCATGTGACACATTATATATTACTACAGTGTAAATTATTTCATTTGAGTAAGTCACTTGGTTTTCGTTATTGCTATGTTCCTGTAACTTGTAAATTCTGACTTTGACATACTGCTGTAGTAAAACTATGAGAGCTAAAAATATCTTATAAGTGGAAAATGTAGGCACAAGTAACGTGTATCAAACGAACAATATGCAGTGCTAGTATAAAATTATAAATGTTTACTATGTAAACACCCTTAAAGACACACATGTACGGATGAGTATTTTAAAAGAGCCTTCAGTTGTATTGCAGCTTATAGCCTAGCTCAACATGCGAGAGAGGTATCTGCCCTAGAAATGTATAGCTTTAGTTATACACCGTCTGCTTCGTTACACACCATGTGTACAAAGTATTGCCTTCATATTGGCAGTGTCATGTCGCTGTTGATATCTTTGTGTGCGTTTTTAAATCGAAACGGTAGATGCTTGCCAGTTGTGCCAAGACCAACTTTTTGTGTTCACTAGGTCGTCGTCGTATCTTATGGACATGTCATATGACTGCGAAAAAAGTTGCATGCAATAATTAAGTACGGTCCCCCATATGTTTTGCATAGCGGCAGATTTTTTTTTTTTTTTTTTCGTGTTGTGTGGATCTAGATAACACTAAACCATGTTAAGGGCAGAGTTGTTTTATTCAACACCAGTTTCGATATCTTGAGGAAATGAGAGTTATATATTTGAATTTTAAGGGTGGTAATCTCCCTTTAGAGCTAAGCTAAGCTATGAGCCACAGAACATAACTGTCAACATTCTTCACATTGATTCACCCTCAGAAATATGTCGTATGAGTAGAGATCGGGAAAATTCGCGGGTTCATTGACCTTTAGGCTAGCCTCCAAGAATATTTGTGAAATTATGCAGACAGCAGCTGTTTATTAGCCGGTATTCAGCTACAGTTTTATTATTGGTTCAGCTACTTCCAGAAAGTGTCGAGTAAGTCAACGGCCAATTATGAACGTGATACAGACAAATAGTTGCTGGAACTCTAGCTTGAGCCTAAAAGAAAACGCGAGTTTTTAAGGTCTATATGTATGAGTTATACGCAAATATTCGTGAATGTCTCCACTGTGACTTGAATACAAATCACCATAGTGAGAGGCTAATAGTCTAACCAGTCTGACCACTTCACTACAGTCCCAGTAAAGTCAGTGGATGTTTTGATCTAATGTGGGTACTGTCAACATGATTTTCTTGAGACAGCAGGAAAGCTTGGGACACTTTTTCTAGAATATTTATTTCACACATGGCAGCCATATGTATAAGAAGAAATGTAAGTAAACATTATAGAAAGTGTTACCCTTAATCAGTCAGTATGATTTCTTTATTCAGAACTGAAAAAAAAAAATTCCTGAAATAACTTCCCAAGTAACCACATTTGACGGTACATTTATTCACTACTCCCAGCAAACTATGAGCTATTTATTGTCTTGTAATGAAATCCAGGTGATGGAATAAATTTCACTGAGGAAGCTGACAGTACCTCTCTGTGTTGGAGTGTGACTCTGAGCCATCGAGGAAGTGTCCAATGGCAGCCTGCAGCTCGGAGTACGTCATGGAGCGGGTCATCACGACTGCAGCATCCACACGGGCGAGTCCTGCGCCACTCTGCAGTCGCTGTGGATCCTCCAGGTCGGCTGCGATGTCCAGCACACTACGGCGGAGCGCGTCTACTAGCTGGGCGCGCTCATCAGGAGCCCGTCTCGCCAGGAACTGCGGGCAGTAGGCTAGCTGCTGAGGGTTGTGAGCGTCTGGCGGCGGCATAGCGGCAGGCTCGCGGGCGCCCGCCTCCTCGCTGGAGGTGGCATCGGGCTGCAGCGGCGTCCTGGGCCGTGCCGCCTCGTGATGGCGTTGCTTGCGTTGCCGGTTTCCGTACATGGGGACAGCCCTTGCCCTTCGCGAGGACCTTTCCTCCAGCTCCTGTGCGAAGAAAACTCAAATGGTAACTGACTCTTTGTCAGCTATGGCCAAAAACAGAAAGCAAAAACATCAGGAAACTTGAAACAGGCAATGATGTTCAAGTGTGGGGCACTACCCTGCATGCAAAAGCACAGCTCTAGTGCATGAGGCCTACCGGCCTTCCGGACATTAAAGTCTGTCAGTTATTGTCAAGACCAGTCATTGGATAGAGTGAGGTGGGCTCCGATCTAAAGCACCAATCGTATAGGGGAACATTCAGCAACCCATATATAGATTTAAGTTCACTTGTTTTCAGATCTAGGTATGTAGAAAGGGTTTAACAAATCATGGCCAGCTAGGATGTTAGAAATGTAACTAAGAAGGAATCGAAATCTACTATGGCATGCAATGAGGCATCTTTTAAGAGTTTGCCTGAATTGATTTCGGAAATCCTCGGAGAACGAAATTAGAAGAGCCGTAGAGGAATTTGAACATACATCCTCCTGAAATTAGAACAAATGAGTATCGGTGTGTCGTCTTACTCAGTCTGTACTGTTAGAAGTATGACAGTAAACGTGCTCCGTGCTCCCTGCAAATTTATTCGTAAGTTAATAATAACAATAATTATAATTATTCAATACAAATAGAAACTATCCAGTAATATTAATACTTCATTTTGCATTTATGATTCTGATTATATTGTAAATATAATTTAAAAACGGCAGATTGTAACACAGGAAATAAGTAGTGAGTAAAAACTAATAAAAAATCAATGGTCTGTATGTTATAATAATAAACCATATCACATTAGTATCCATGTAAATATAGTGCATGAATATGCGTGATATGTGCTCTAATTAAGGCAGTTAATTATGCATTTTAAGTTACAGGTGTCATACACTATGTCACGACAATCTGTAGCTGCATTGCTACTGACGTCAATTAATTTAGCATTTACGTAATTGTTTTACTGCCACTATACATATATTGGCAAAAACAATAAGATTAATTATGGAACAGTGATAAATACCTTAATCTTAAATAAGACACACGCGAGTACTATGACCAAACAGGTAACTATTAATATAGAGACCGATTCAATTATTTTCTTGAGTCTTCATTTCTCTCAGCATTTTACATACTGACAGTTAACCTTCTAATTCCGTCTTTGAAGTTATTTTTGAAGTCAACACTGGTGTGTACGTAAGAACTGGCGGGAGGAAGGATAAGGTACGTAGGTGGTGCATAATTAATATCTCGGTAACAGATAATTCATTGGAGAGAGCAGTAGTATCTCAGAGAAACAGGAAACTGAAAAGGGGCAGATCATGGCTTGTAATGCGGAATTATCACAGCATTTACTTAAAATTACTTTGTACAACCATGTAAAAATCCTGTTAGGGAATATTCTCCCCAATGCGAATCCGGTGAGCAACTACTGCACCACCATGTAAGGTTTTCTTGCTTGGAGAGAGGAGGTAGAATGTGTACACACCTGCGGCCTGTACAGGTAGACGAGGTTTTTATGTACGCTGGGGCCAGACACGGTGGGCAGGAACCTGGAGACCTGCTCAGCAGACACCAGGCTCAGATTCAGGTAGGAGTTGACAGATGCACCACTCTCCTCATGCAGTTGCAGGTTGGCTATCTGGCGAGATGTCCCGACCGAGTCCAACACCGTGAAGTCCTTCTGGTCGCCGCAGCCCCTCATCCTCGTCACGAACACGCGCTACCGGCACACATACCAACAACAATTTAACAGTGCGATATTTTCCCAAGGACATGGAAACTTATGAAATCCAAGCTGCATGAATTTGAACTGGCTTCATGTGAACTGGTGATATAATGGAACAAGCCATCACATGCCAAAGAACGTATAGCATTTTGGAATGACTGAAGACATGAGCTTCAAGATAAGGGGGTACAACTCATCGTAGTAATTATAACGAGTGACAAGGACACATATAGACTTTGGCACAAACTTTGTAAAATAATAGAGAGGAAGTTTGAAGATAATGATCGCTGCAGACCTGCAGGTAAACAAGAAGTTATAATTTTGAGATTTTCATTGGCAAGGTGGCATGTTTCATATAAATCACAGGCTGGAAGCCTAATATAATCATAATGAAAGCATAAAATTAAGTCTGAAAAAAATAGTTACATGATATTTCTTGCATTACTTTATAAAATATACATAAGTTACAACGAGGATGCACTCCAATACCGATAAAAAAAAATTAACATGCCACCACACCCAGACACTAACTGTAAATGAGACCTGCAGAGAAACAGTTACGTCACACTTTGCCTAATACTAGGAAATTATTTCAGCAAAACAAGCAACAGTGGAGATGTAACAAAACCTGAATCTGGCTTCCTCACTGTGTCACGAATAAAATTAAAACTGAGACAATAGTCCAAGTAATAACCTTTATTGGCGTTTACAAAAACTCCTCCTGATGCTGAAAACTTTGTCTAGCTTTATATTAGGCAGTATAAAGTATTTTACATATTTCCACTTAAGAAGAAAATACAGTATTTAGGTATATTAGCCATAAAGTGTTTAAATGTTATTGTAAAATTCTATTGATTACCTTAGATTTGAAAAATGTGTCATAAAATATATGATAAAAAGATTATATTTAAAAATCTCAGTAAGCTTGGACTGGTAACACCACAACCCACATTAAAACAAAACTGATGAAAGTAAAGCAGACGATATATTGAGGATTGATGTAAGCAACACAACAGCATTTATAACTAGACATTACACTAGCTATAACTTATGAAATTGAAAAATGTAGAAATAGGTTTATTCCACGGTCTAAGAGGAAGAGGTCTTGACACTGTCTATGCTCTCCAGCAAGAGAAAGTGACCCCCTTTTTGTCGCCGAGTTCTAGTAGTAGTTTGGTGGAAGATTTGTCTTGTTTACATCTAGTGGTGTTACAATTTTCGTAATTATTAATATAAAATTATGTTAACATTGTAAACTGATATAGCAGATCTATGTTTCGTGTCCATAAATGCATTGGCATGTGTGGAACTGTTTATAAAAGTAGTCTGAAAAAATAAAGTATGTATTATGGTTTTAGTGAACACATTCGAACAAAAACTATAATTTCGTGCCCTACAAAATTTTATAATCGTTGCAATGTGAATCTACATGCAAAAGATTGAAAAACTAAATTTTATGGTTGAAAGTAAATTTGTTCCAATACAAAATTACATTTCAATTTTTTTCTTCTATATAATTCACGCAATTTTGATAATAACTTCACATTTTAAGCTTAGCCAAATACAAAACAAGATATCTTCCACAAAATTACGACTAGCGCTCGGCGACGAAAAGGAAGTCACAATTTTATTCCTCAGTGTCAAGATCTCAACCTTCATAGACCGTGGTTTATTCTTATTCATACTGACCTTCAGTTAATACTTGCCTGTACATTTCTTTAAAATAATTATTTTTCTAGACAACAATGATAGCGAAGGAAAAAAGAAAATTAGCAGGGTATCTTAGCTTCAATTTCGCTGCCGTCGAAGACCACTCTATAGTGTAGCTGGCGACGTGGAACGAGATGTGTTAGTCGAAACAGGGCGAGCGTGAACAACTGGGCGAGTAGTCCTGCCATGGTGTTCTACAAGGCGTCTTTAAACCATCCCGGGACAGGCGACAGAGAAGGCTATGATCGATAAAGTCACAGGTGTGCATCGGAGGTTGTTTGGACGCACCAAAATACGGGAGTTGAACAGAACCACGATACGTGTTGTCTCACCTAGCGTGTTCTCTACAGCCGACAGTCTTGGTTAAAGTAGTATACCGAGTGGTGTATGAATGTATAGTGAACTGTTACTGTCGCAATATGGACTTTAAGAAACGAAGCAGATAGACAGGATCTGGTTTTCTTCTGAAGAAGGCCTACTTACCACTTTTACGATACTTTTGCAGGAGAGGAATGTATAAACGGAAGCGTGAGACATAAGTAGGTTACTCCTACCCAAGTGGCAAGGGGGCATCTCAAAAATAATATAATTCTCTCTCCTTAGTCACATTTGAGTCGTATTTCTAACCCCCGACGTAAGACGAGGAGTGTTATAAGTCTGATGTGTCTATGTATCTGTCTGTGGCATCGTAGCTCCTAAACGAATTGACAGATTTTTTTTTTTTTTTTTTTTTTTTTTTGTTTTGAAAGCTTACTTGATCGAGAGTGTTCTAAGTAAATCTGTTCAGCCGTTTGAAAATCATCAGCTCATTTCTACTTTTTTTTTTTAATTGAGTGTGAACAATCTACCGGTCTGATCGATTTTAAATTTAGTATCCTGTGAGTCGGGGATTTTTTTAATTTTTAATTTAACCCTTAACTTGTTTCCTACGAGGAGGGTTGTAGAAGGAAACTTTCAAATGTGAATTATGCATCAATAGACTATGCGAAAATTTTAAGTTATCAGTAAAAGATTCTGTACGTTTATTGGATTTTAAACAGTCTTATAAAAAGTATATTAGCATTATAAATCCAATATTCATAACTACAGGATATAGGAGTAAAATCATTTTATAAGACTGTTTCAATTCAGAAAATATGTTATACCGAACTAGCAATACGTTACCTTAATGGCAAAACCTCGTAACTCCATTTCGCACCCATTCAGAAAAAAAAGAGAAAAACTGTTTTATTTCTCTCACACTGAGAAAACGTACATAACTTTGCACAACATTACAATGAATAAAATTTTTATATCTCTTTTTAACAATATTTCTTTGTAAATCTCTTATTATTATGGTTTAAAAGGGCTGGAAAGTCCAATCTTCATAATATGGATTTACGAGCTTTTTACTATTCAGGTAACGAATAGCCGCTTGGTCTACTGATGTATAGCACCGTCCAAATGTCGACCATTTTCGTGCGCTTTCACTCGTAACAACACCCTGAGACCCGAATTTTGTGTATTGAGAGTAGCGGCATTTTTAATTACAGGGAATTATTCTAAGCATCGTTCCACGCGTCACAAGTCGTAACTTCGGTACTGCCCTAGAACGCCCATACTACCACTACTAGCTTGCGCCCACCTGCCAGAAGTCAGCGCAGATGTTGGTGCCGGCGTTGCAATCTGCGGCGCTGGAAGGCAAGCCGACATGGTACTCTGCCCTGTGCTCGCAGCTACTATAGTTGGTGGTCTTGGTGATGTCCAGAAGACTGCGTGCACCACACACATGCGTGTTGTCTGGCCAGTCAGAGCCGAGCATCGCGTGCGCCTTCGACACCTTGGCCACCTCGTACATAACCTCGCAACGGCCTGCCACGCTATTCTGCAAGCAACAGAGCGATACAAAGAATTTCATACGTAAACACACATTAAAAATCGGGTATGTTCCTTTACAAGGTGACATTTTAAATGAAATTGCATGTAACACACGTTCTGTTACACTGAATTACCTTTAAAATTAATCCTTAAGTCCAGATAGTGTTTAAAAGAATTAACGGAGTTATGGCCTTAATCCCTCATTTATATCGATTTTTTAATATATTTTTTAGACTAAATAATATCAACCTATCGTTAATTCTTACAACTTTTTGATACATGCTTCTTATTGTGAAGTATATTTTTTTCTAGATAAGAATAATATATACGTTTTTGCTGCTAATTATTTAACCAATGAAAATGTCTTTAAACATGTAATTAGCTGAAACCGTACTGGTTTTCTCCTTGGAAAAAATATTGCTTGAGTCAGTGATTAAAACAATTTTAAACAAACCCGGGAGTTTGTTTTATGACATTTGTTCTCTTTTAAGCTTAAAAATAAGTCTTGTTTTAAGTTAATGTGTCACCTCTTACGTAGAAATGTGTCACTGTAGTTTATAGAAATATTCGTTTCTACATGCTTTTCACGTCTCTTCAAATTCTGTCCTTGAGAGTCGTAATGATCTACTTGGTTTTCATTAAATTGTGAGAAATAATTGTTAACTTACATCATATTTTTATTGATCCACAACAACGATTAATTAATATAGTATTTAATGTGCGTAAAACAAGATAATCACTTATAACCCTATTTAAACATTTTCAGACAAATTTAATCCAAATTATATGGTCACAATGAAATAAAAAACCGCTATCATGATGAGCGGTGCAGTCTTTTAACAGATGGTGTCGATTGCTATGCTGTATTTTCCATCAATTCTCTATGTTTTAAGATTTGATATACATTTATATAGATATATTGCAAAATGGGAATTGTTAATTACCTTACCTTGAATTACACACAGAATATAAAAGCTTCTAAAGAGCAATTATATAACTATCAAGACAATACAAAAATTTGAGTGATTATCTCTTAATTTTTATTTAGAGTCAACTAGTCACAAAAACACTGGTGCGTCGAAAACAGGAAAAAGTGTTAAACTGCACTCGACGTTTTGTCAAGTGACAACAGTGGTTACCATCTTGAAGTTAAGTGTCTTGACAACACAAATTGGCAGCTGCAACTGCGTTTATAAGAACTTTTAGAAGTTCATGCCCTTTTCCAGAACGACCGTTTCAGAACACGTACCTTATGCAATATCATAACCAATGAGATAGAGAGAGACTGAAACTATTGTATTGCTCAATATTAAGAGGTACTTAATGACTAATTTAATTTATCAGTAGTTGCTAATATTGAAGATTTGTTATGTACCGCAGTTTTGAATTTTTTTGTGACGAATTTTTTTTATAGTTACATTACAATCATTGCCGGGTAATAATTTTTGATTTGATTCCTTACGGTATTAGTAATCCTATCCCTAATCATCATAAAAAAGAACAAAATTCATTTTAATAATTTCCTTTTTATAGTTTTCGTAAAAAAAATATGTGTCCTAGGGAGCTTAAATTTAAATTAAATCGAATTCTAAAGAATTAAAATACGCACTTGTAACTTAAAATATGTTGATACATTAAATGTGCACTGTATCACATATTTAGCATGCACTAAACTATTCAACGTTTCTATAGTGATGCATTGCCAGATGTTCATCTGACTCTTCAGTTATGATACGGAGGTGAATAATTTCTACATAAGAAGTGAGCGAGGATGAGTTGGGCCACATACCTCGAGGACCTTGTAAACAGACGTGTCCCGTGATCTCTTCTTCTTGCCGTGCGTGTTGGAGTGGTCAGGGGCTGCGAGGTCAGCACCAGGGGCAAGGTTGACCTGCAGGTGACCTGCCAAGCCCTGCAGGAAGTTCACCTCCCACTCCTGCAGGTCAGGGCTGTACGCAATACTTCGCATCTGAAAACACCACACACACATTCGGTCGGCTATACAGACTGTTGCAAAATTGCATGTCAAAATTTCAGAAGAAGAATAATTCTCACATTTAGAGGAATAAAACATGTTACAGGAATATAGGGTCGTGGTTACACGTATTTAGGTGAGAACTGTCAGGAGACGGTGTCTTGTGACGTATTTGAAGCCACTTTTTTGGGTGTCACAATATGGCGCTGAGATATTTTGAGGTTATTAACATTTGTGTTTATTCACCTTTAAATAATAAAAATAATATTTCTGATGGTAACGCAATTAAGCTATGTACCTAATAACATTAGTTAACTAGGTTTTTCTTGAAACAAGGACTTGAATACCAACTTATCACGTAACGATAAGTTAATTAACAGGAGGCGCCATGATGTGACACGCAAAAAACCGGCTTCATGTGTGCCCATACATTTCTATACGCATGACCACTTCCTGGTTACACGGCACCTCAAAGTTGTTTACTTAAACATTTTCCGGTGGCCATATTTAAATAAATATCGTAAAAGAACAATATTTGAATTAAACACGTCCAGTGTATGTTCCGGCGGTTACACGACACAAGATTGTTAGAGCCGTAGTCAATAGTGTTTTGTCACAACAGTTTATTTACTCGTCGTTGCTTTATTTATGTTTCGAGGTTACGCGTATTTTATAATGCATATACATTTACTTGTAAGTCACCTACAAAACACCTAAGTGTTGTCAACTATTTGGATTTTCCTCATTTTGTATGTAACTAGCAGTCCTCCGCGGCTTTGCTCGTGAGTTTTATTCGTAGCTGATAATATTTACTTGAAAAACCTCTTCGTACACAAGATTGGAATTTCAGTCATCAAGTATTAGAATGCCCAAGCGGCTAGTTGAACTAATTCTGCAGAAGGATAAGTAGCTATAGCTGTCCATGCGAAAATCAGTCTTAAGTTTGTCCCTGCCACTAACAGCGACTTAGCCTGGGCCTTATTTATAAAACTGCCAATTTGACGTTCTGGGGTAGTTACAGACATCTAAGGTAAGCGGTTAATCGAATTTGAAACATCTTAATTATCCCGTGCACAACCATTGGTGACGTGGCCCTCAGTTATATATTTTCAAAATATTCACTTAAACTTTATTGCCATTACAAAGTTTCAGTGAGTAAAGGTTTAGCGGAAACGTATTTGGTGCCCCAAACTTGAGATTAGTGAGATGATATATCGTCGGTTTACTGCCAAAAGTGTCCCAGTAAAAATGAGATCAAATGATAAAAATGCTAGGAATATGTATATGTTGTTCACGAACAATTGCCCAAGTTTAAAGTCTATTCGTTGTTTCGTACTGTTGTGTCACAGTATAGTAACTTACCATATTTTTGTTAACATCTACAATTTAATAGTGTTTAAAAACAAAATAACATTTATAACTTAATCACTTTTGGCCGTGTACCGACGATATATTAGCTGATGTTGTAGAGAAACCTAAGCGGAAAGCGAACTGCAATTTTACCCCTACTAAACGACTACATGTAAACTGCAGTAATTCGATCTACCTTGTAGTTTTTGTGTGTCAGAATTGAACGTTCGCACGCAACTTTGAACGGAATTTGTGCCCAGAACCTCCCGGAATTTAGACCTGAGTAACAAACAGCTGTGTCACGTAACGTCGAAATAATTGATGAAAATAAAATTTTATTAAAAAAAATTAAATATTTGTGTCCTGGGGTCATAGAGGTTGTACAACGCCACGTCTCGATAGGTTACTGTAGAGTGAAACTCGCTTATAAGTTATTTCTCGCTGCTCGTTACTGCTTTTCGGATCGTCTGCCTTGAATGTTGACCAACTTAGTTTTATTCTTAATAATCACGTTATCTTAAAAAAGTAAAAAAACTTACATACCTATATATTTTTTTAATACTTACGTAAGCATCACTCTGACGCGAACAACGCCTCAATTTTATATCTACTGGTTGAAGGAAAAAAATTTTTGTGCTTTTTCAGCCTTTTGGGTGTTGAATTTCAAAATATTTTAATTTCACATCTTAGACATTTGTATAAGCATTCAATAGAAGTGCAAATGACGACGGTAGTTCGTTCAGTCGAATAAAAATCGATCATTCACTAAAACACACATATGACCTCTGCAAAGTACTGGGAGCTCGAATTTCAAAAAATCTTAAAATCGTTTTACGATAATTCTTTAATCATCATCCTAAAGCAAAAGGTAACTGTATATCTCAACGGGTTCGATAGATATCGAGGATTTACCTAAAACACTTTCAAGGTCTTTTCACCTCCTAAGAGAGTGAATTTCAAAAACCCTTGAATCACGTTTTAGAATACTTAACTGGTGTCTCTTGGACGTGAAGAACTATATCGACGGTTAATTAAAAACATATTTCATTAATGTTCCCCCTTTTCACGTACTTAGGTGAGGAATTTCGAAAATTCGTGAAATTTCTTTTCAGGTATTTGAGTAAGCATCAATCTTAAACAAAAATCACGTCACTATGTTAAAATCAATAATATATATATATATATATATATATATATATATATATATATATATATATATATATATATATATATATGAATCGAAAACACATTTTACCCTTGTTTTTTTCCTCTTCAGGGCCGAATTCGGAAAATATATTTTAATGGTACTTGGGAATATTTACAAAAGCATCAATCTAAAGCAGAGTGCACAGAGACTTCGATATATCGATTGGTTCGATAAATATGGAGGAATAATCGAAAACATATTTCACGTATTTTCACCCCCTTAATTAAAGAATTTAGAAACATCTTGGAGTCCTGTCATAGATATTTGTATACGTAACCAATTAAAGTACAAGTCACGACGATAGCCAATTGTGTTTCAAAGATATAGACGATTAATAAAAATCACATTTTGCCCCTTTTTACTGCTTGGGAGTCGAATTTCAAAAAAATCCTAAAACTGCTTTTTGGGTATTTACGTGAGAAACATTTTGAAGTGAACACCAACCCTCTATCGCGAAGGATTCGATAGATATCGATAGTTAATTGGGAACACATTTAAGGTCTTTTCACTCCCTTGAGTGTTTAATTTCGAAAAATCCTTCAATTGGCCAATATGCATTTTAATGTGCGTCCTATTTAAGTAAAAATCACGACGATAGGCCGTCGGGTTTGAGCTGTATCGACGTTTCTTTGTAAATATATTTCAACTTTTTTTCACCCCCTTAGAGGTCGAATTTTGAAAAAAATCCCTTCTTAGTGCTCGCCTACGACCTGAGGGGAACCCACACAAAAAATTTCACGATTCTAGGTTTAATGGTTTGGGCTGCAGTTTGATATGTCAGTCAGTCAGTCAGTCTTTGTTCACTTTTATACATAGAGATTTGTGATTGATGAACGTGAGGATTTTCGAATATTTACAACCTGTGGCTGTATAGGCTTCGTTCCTAAGACCACGTGAAATGTAGTGTAGGGAAATGAAGTAACCCAGGATTCACGTAGTGTGCTTATTATATGACCGTCTCTGGACCTTATATTCATAGTTGAATATGAAAATTTAATTTCGTTTGGGCATATAATAACGGCACAAGTTCTGATGGCCCAAATATCCCCATAGGTAAAACTGGCTGTTAAGTTTATCTACGTGTGTTGAATGTGCCGGCATTAAATTTGTATCGTTATTGTCAATCCTCGCAATTGCTTTGAAGTATGTATTTATTAGTCTTAACTTACAAAAATATGTTTTATTTATGGAAAATATTTCACTGTATTAATGATAGATAGCCGGGGCGTGAGGCTGAACTGTTGTACATAAATATCATCAGATTGTACGCAAGAGAGAGAGTGAGAGTGAGACAGAGAGATATAAAAGAAAAAATGCGATAAAAAGACAGACGTTAAGTTCACTAAAAATATGCAAATGCTTATCTTGTAAATACTGCAAGTTCAGATATTGCAATTCCTTATCTTAGGTCACCAAAATTTTACTGTCGGCATTAAAAGTGTCTAAATAAGCACGTTCTTGTAATCTTGCAGATGAACCCAAGGATCGCTGACTTTAAAAAAAAGCATTTGACCGTTGGATGTCAGCACATATCTACGTCAGCACGTCGGGGAAAGATCACTCAAATTGCTTGCTACATGTCTCGTCACTTCGGTTCATCAGCGTCAGTGTACCCAACATTGTCACTAACTTTTGTATTAATAGAACACTTCCAGAGTTTTTTTTTTTTTTTGTTTAAATCATCTACTCGGTACCGGTATACTCGCATGCTAAGAGCGTAGAAAAACTGAACCCAAATCTTGTTCACTTGCATTTATCAAATAATTTCCGCAAGCAAACTGTTAAACGTCGTTTTTTGTCTATTTGTTTTATAGCATTTTTTATAGATAACTGAAACCAATTAGTATAAAACTTTCTTGATTAAATATTTTTGTTAGGGCTTCTTTCCTAAACACGTGCTAACATTTAAAAATTAGTGGTGCAGTAACGTCCTAGTTTCACCGATTTTTTTTATATATTTTTTTTAGATTACTAAATCATTTCAAGGTAACATATATTCAGATGTTGACATTCTCCTGCTTTAAAAACTAGCTAAAATACTTCTTTACTTTTAGATAACTTCATTTTTTTCACGTAATTTGATGAAAAAAATATTTATTTATTTTTGAAATCCAAATGCAAACATATCGCGATAAAAAGGCATTTTTTGTGAAGGAGTTATAGTATACCTGTGTGATGAGTCGTTAGCACTAACGTCAGAAAAATTCTCTCCCTTCTCATTCAGTATTAATAAGAAAACGTTTGAATTATACACTGCCGGATATAGGAAATAACGTACCAAAAAGCAACTGTGCGACAACGGTAAGAAGGTAACGCATTTACTAGTGACGTCTAGAAAACTAACATTATTTTGTCCAAATTTAAAACCAAGCATTTTTCACACCATAAAATTAAGATTATTTCACACCATAGCGCCTTAAGTAAGGTGGCAAACCTGGCAGGTCTACCGCTCTGTTGGCAACAGTTGAAGCGCGATGGCACTGCTGCCAACCGCGATACCTACGTAGCCTACCAAACTTGCAGTCACGTGGTTTAAATAAGGAAATCTATGCTGGGATATTGTTTATCAGGGTACTTTTAAAAGAAAACTACTGCCGTAAGCCGGGTGAATCTGTGACAGTTCAGTATGACTTTATGCTCCACTCAAAAGTTTATGTAGCCGTTTGGTAAACAAATTAAATATTTAATGGGTTGTTTAAATATATGACACGCAAACAGAATGAATTAATTAATACTCAAATAGCCTTAATGTAACACATGTTGAGTGCCAAAACGTTACTCCTTGCTGACACAAAGCAAGCCTGGTTGACTGTATACTCAGAAACACCCCAGGCTTTGATTATAAATATTTAGGGAAATAACATTTTAATTTAAAGATGAGGAATAAACCATTTCTGCAATAACTTTTGTGTGGCAGTATTCCTAAAAAATTTCTACACAATTTAATGCTTCAATAAGTTATTTTTAAAATTAATTTATTAGGAAATAATTCTTTCCTCATTCTAACTCTGTTGCTGGAGACTGGTCAGCCGAGCTCGTAACAATAACGCACGCACGTATGCGTAACAACAGCAAACTTATAATAATAACTATCCAAAATTTGACGTTATTATGAAGATCCCATGAACAACAAATAAGACTATGGATGTAACGTACAACTTTTTTTATTTAAAAAAAGGTCGAAGCCAAGCAATATTTACAAAATAACACTTGCAAACAAACCTGAATACGAATTAACACAATACAATTTCTTACACACTGTTAAAAAAAAATATTTCGATTTGCGTATTTGTGTTACACCATATCGTAAAATAATGATTTTGAAGGATATTTGCTCGAAAATAGCCAATTATATAAATACTTTTTTTACTCGTCAGGAAATGTAAAAGCTTGGTATTGATATTTGAACGTGACAATTTGCTATTCTAAGCTTTTTTTTTTTTTTTTACTTTAGAGTAAATAAGGATTTGTTTATTATTCAAAAGATATTTCACTGTTTTTTCCATGAAACGTAGGGAATTGTTACGTCACATTATTGGTTTTTAAGTCGTAATATTGGTTTTAAAGTATAAATAAAAAGTTTTCATAAGTAACCAATTTTATGTATGTGTTCTCCAAGATTTTTGCACTAAACTTGCATTACTTCTTAAATGCAACTTGTAAACAGCGAGAGAAAAAAAAAAAAGGTATACCATTTTTATTCTCTCATTGTTTACAAATTGAATTTAATTCATAAAGCGATTTTAGTGCAGACATGTTAAAGAACATATAGGCTACACAAAATTGGTTCTATCTAAACATATTTTTGTTTACAAACTAAAATAAATGTTACGATGATTTAAAAACCAAGAATTCGTACATCAGGGGTATAGTGTAATCTTAAATGGTGTTGACTTCACCGTGACCAGCTTGTAGGTGTAGTTCTGTAGTACTCACCCACGTGGGTAGCAATAGGTCGGAATTTTGTGCGACGGAGGTGAAGCCAAGATGGGGGGAGAGGTAGTCAGCAAATTAGTCAACCGCCATCAGATATTAGAGAAACATATAGATGGAGCATAAGGTATGTTCTATAGCGAGGGGTATGAGGCCTTGAGACGGAAATGGGAGGACCCCATCCGCCATATTGGTAACTGAAAAATGTTGTTTATTACCATAGTAACGAGTATAATGCGACTGTGGGTTGGCCAACCATAACCTCGATTCTCAATACACCTACAGGAACAGTTGATTGCACTCCACCATATTGCATCTTGAATAAATAAAGTCAGCTTAGCCTCAATATCGGCTGCTAATGCTCCATCTGTTCTTTTCTCTCATCTCTGGCCGCCATACTGCTTTAACCTCAAAAGTACACATCAGGCTAGTATTTTTTTATTGTGCTCTTTAATTGATGTTTTAGCTTGAAAACTCGATATTTTAGACCTGTTTACACACCTCCTATTTAACATTTCTTCAATTTTTTACCAGTCGGCCATATTGTTCATAGCCATTGTTTGGTTACAATTCCTGGCGACTTGCTCCGTCTGGACCCTTGTAACATCTTTGTACTCACCACGCCGTCATCGTGGTTGAAGACGACGGTGGTGTCTGTGATGGGCAGCGGCTGCCATTGGTCATCCGGCTGCTCGACTCGCTTCCACCACGAGTCAGCCATGTCTTCCTGAACCTTGACATACTTCGCATCTTCCACCTGCAACCACAACATATCTCTCAGTACCGCTGCTATAGCCGAGTTCGAAAACACTAGGAGACTGCAACTTAGGTTACTAAGTTGACCACGTGGCCAATTTTTGGGATAAAAATTTTGGAGGTTTAGGGATGAAATTTACTAAGGTAGAGAAGTAAACTTAATCCCCAAAAAACTCCATAAAAATATCTGTTGGTATTTAAGCAAGCTTTATTTTCCTGTACTGCAACAGCAACAAGTAATATCAATTAAAAGCACTGTATAGCAAACCTTTTGATACCGGAATGTTATTTTGTAAGAAAACAATAGTATACCTATTTGAATAGATTTTTTAACGGACAACAGCCAATATTTCAACGGTTCACAATATAGTCTTTCATTCTCTGATCAACAGACATCTACCTAACGATTTATATGAGAAAGTCATCCATCAGTTATTCGTACTGTTAGTTGCAAGTACGCAAAATATTGGATGTATTTTGAAAGGCCATAGTTCACACATTTCCTATAGTTTGCTTCCTTTGACTAACAAGCTTTCAAAACAAAGTAATCCTTTAATTTTTAAAAATAATTTTTGCACGTTGCATTGAAATAACAAAACTAAGTGGTTGTGTAGTATTTTTTATTGCAAGGAGAGATTAAGTACCTACAAAAACAGTCGCTGCTTCTGTAAATAAATTAATTTACTTATTTTCAAGGGACGTTTACGAAATCCAACTTACTAAGAGGTACCTAGTCTATCTCAGACACATGAACAGGATGTTCTAAAATAATGGTAACTGAAACTACCATATCTGCCCCAATAATCAATATGTATGAACATAATTCCGGGTTTTGTTACAGAGTTACCTGAGTGACTTTGGACATGCCACAGTACAGCATCCAAGATCGGGCATGGTATGCTAATTTTATATACTCTGTGATACGTATAGTAAATGGACATGTCAGCAATTATTTACTATTTTTTTAAAACATCCTGTATTAGTTTCGCTTGATCACTACTGATTAGTTAGATTATGAACAAATACAAGCGTAGCAATTAGCTAGGTTCACTTTTTGGCCGAAAGCGTACTTCGCTTGAACACTTTGTAAACGTAACGATTTGAAGTTTTATTCTACTCGAGATAAAAGTGACAATTCGTAAAGGACTACGGAATCAGGGTACGAGAAAACCTTTAATTTTTGACTTCGCCGCATGCGGCACTGATCTTTTACGTTCATAACTATCCACTCTAAATTCCGGAACGGTAAATTTCCAAATCGGCAGTTCCGAACACTGCATTTATCCCGTGTCCCTTGAAACGTAGGCCACACTGCTCATCCGGTGTGTATAGCGGGTAGATCTGTATCTAGTACCGCAGGCGAAATAACAAATTTTATCCTTTTACTTAACCATAATGCCTTACTTCCATTGCTTTTGCGATAGTTATTTTAAGGCCTAACATATGTCAGATATTTTGAAAATATTCTTACTGCTTTGTTGAAAATTGTTCTTACTGAGAATCAATTTCTTCAAGAAAAAATTCTACGGATTGAGATAATTGTTTATGCAAATAAAGTTTAGTTAATCAACTAGTTAGCCGTAACATGTTTGTGTAGAAAAGTTTCATCAAGATAATAAAAACTATTTTTAACAAATATGTAAGAATGTTTACACAATATCTGCTTACTTCAGATATCTAAAGTAATGACCGTAAAAAACAGTGGAACAAGGAATCGTGGCCGAACACGACGCAAAATGGGTACTAAACTTTTAAAAGACGCTACAGTTTCGTGAAAACCTATTGCGTATTAGTTTGCGCAGGGAAAATCTTACGCGAAATGTGAAAATAGATAATGTCTTCTTTTTTTGTAGCAGAATGAAGATAAATAAACGGAAACAGTGATTACAGTGGTCGTTCTATGTTGTTAACGCGACAAAAATCTTTACAGAATAATTTACGCAGTCAGAAAGAACCCATACAGTTTGATAAAAAAAGTTTATATAATATATAAACCACAAATATGTCGAATTTCTTTCATTTAAATGATAAAATACACGGAACTACTTCGGCAATTCACTGACAAACAGCACAACGAAAAAAGTAACTATTGTAAATGTTACATTACACACAGTAATGGCCAGTGATTTATTTCAAAGGTTAACTATTTAATGATTACTTTATCCCAAACGACCTATATCAGCTGTAGGTATTTCGGTTTTGAAACGATCTTACGAAAAAAATTATTAGTCCTATAATAACAGTGGGCATAGGAGTAAAATACATTTTATAAGACCGTTTCAAGGCAGAAAAAATGTCTGATGCCAAACTAGTAATTGGCGCATAGTCTACTGATGCACGACCAGTCGACCAGTTGTGTCAAAGGCCTAAGACTGCACCCACCCTGAGTAGCAGGACGGAGTCGGAGGCCGCCTGGGCTCGAACCGTCGCCAGGTAATGGACACCCACGCCTTGAGTGTCGAGGCTAAGGAAGCTGGTGACTGTCCTTCCTTCCATCCTGTACACATACTCCTGCTTCGTCCTCCATCCTGAGAACAAACATCTCCTGCAGCGAGCACTGACGTCTCCGAGACACAAATACACTCCAGCGACGTGGTAATGCGATCTTTATTTACCTCACTGCGACTAAGGCACTGCCTGGTAGCTTTCCAGTGATTACGGAAAAAATAATAATAAAACCAATTATCTTATCGAAGAAACCCTACATAGGTTTATCATAAATGTACCATAATTTGTTTCTAATTTTTTAATAACAATAAACTTCATAGTTTGTCAGATTTTTGCACCAAAGGATCAATAATTTTGTAATGAAAACAAGTGAAAATCAAGCAAAGTATTATTTTTTTCTGTAAACGTACAGGTCATTGTTTCGCAAGACGCCTACAACACCTACATAGAACTGTCCATCGAAGAACTGATCTTAGCCTTGAATTTTTCCAAATAATTCCGTTAGGAAGTTTCGAGTTGCTTGCACCAACGTGAAAAAAAAAATGCCTAGCGTGGCCTTAAGGTTGATGCCTGCCCAGTCCGACTAGCGGTGTGCTGAGCTTCTGCCATTACAAGGTTATTGTAAAATTACTTACCGAATATGAGTGATGTACGTTTAGGAATAACAATCAAAGAACGTTACACGTATGTATACCCATTTCAATGTCACCGCTACTTATTAAAGCATATATTATAGCGGGCGAAAACAGGAGTTTCCGCGGTATTTTTTAGGAATGTAAATCTTGGCGCAGTATGTTTTAAAATGTATAGGCGTGTAAAATCCACCCGTATATTTAATAATACGTCATAAAATGATAGGGTCACAACTGAATGTCACATAGAGGCTAGTTGTCGGCTAGAAGACTGCACACCAGTTCAGCGACTTGCCCCTAGAGGCTAGGGTCAGGCTTAAATTGCTTGCTGTCTCGTCTATCAATCAATTATGTTAAAATAAATGGTTGGTAACTTTTTCTTTTTTTTTTCTGTAGTACTTTTCTCTGGACGGATTACCTGCTTCTTAACAACTGTTTTTTTGTAGACATACCAAGCCAAGCTGCCGGGTTGTCGTCATCAAGGCTGAATGTTTCTCCAGTTCCCGTCTTCCGAAACACATCTTAATACCTCGCTCTTTAGTTTTTCAGTGGTTTCGAAAACATTTTATCTAACGCAAATAATATACACATATCAAAAATTCGTTCTTACAGTTTAACACTTATATTTCATCGTTTGTATCTGAATTTTTCTGTTGCAATACACCAAACGGATTTTAAGATTTTTGCCCCTGAATGCTTTGCTCTTTAGTTTTGCAGGAGTTCCGAAAATATTTTTTGTAAACGCTGATTAATACATATATCACAAATTCATTCTGGTAGTTTTAACACTAATATAATCGCGTGTACCTGAATTTTTCTGTTGTAATACACTACACTGATTTTTAGATCCCCCCCCTTCCTGAAATGACACATATTTTGTTAATAAGCCAAAATGAAGCGAACTAATTTTTTGCTAGCAAACGGTACATTATTTTAAGAAACGCTTTGGCAAATTGTGTATCGTATGACTGTACACAGTTTCAAATTGTTTCAAAGTATTTGGTTAAAAAATGTTCGAGTTATTTGCAATTGTTAGAAATAAATGTAAGATCATGGCTTTAATATCCCATTGAAGTTGGCGATTACCGGCCGGGTTTTTTAATCCCCTCGTAGCAATGTATTAAATATACGCATAGAATATTAAAACAACACCTTATTAGAATCACAAACACACGCGAATACACGTAAAACCTCAGTTCACACTCGCAACATGGCCGTCATTTGTTTTGGTTGGCAGTACAGGTCGACTGATAATGGCGCGTTTGTTTGTAAAACAGTTTAGAAATGATGTAATTTGAATAGAATAAAATTATTAACTGACTAATGCTGGCTACGGAGCCGTGTTATTATATTTCAGTTACTCCAAAATGCTTAATTATTTTTCACATATTATACACACTATTTTCAATGTCGGCGAAGGAAATTCAATTTGTTGTTTAGGGTTGCCACTACTCCTTCATCAGGCCATACGATCACGTCAGGTTGCTTTGAATTATATGCTATTCTGGCACGTGTTACAAATATTGATAGCATCGGCTGTCAATGTACGGAGTTCTTACATGGGATGAACTGTCTATTAGCAAGATTCTTCTCGTAAAGTTTTCAACTTTGGAATAATTTACGTCACATAAATTCAAACTTAATTTAAGGGAAACACATAGATGCATATGGCAAATCGTTAGCATAACTTACCATCCAATCACAAAATATGGCTGAGAAAAAGTAGGAGGCAACCCTTGCTTCTTTAATAATTCTCCATTATACAGCATATGTTCTGAGAGATTTCGCATTCGACTTACTGCCAGGTTGCGGAGCTAAATAAACGGATCTATATTTGACAAACTTACCCCGTGAAACGTCACCAAGAATTCAGATGTTGCGTAACTGTACTTACCATGACCTTCGTGAAGAACCCATCCTGAAACAAAAGTGCCAGTAAATTAATAACTATTTTACTCAATAATTTTTTACTTAAAAGTTATTTTTTGTAAGATTTGCTTGAGAAAATGTTTTATGGTTATACATGAATTATTTACGTCTATAAAAGTTAATTACGAAAAATTCATAATGTTGGTAATTTTAGGTGTTTCTGAAAATGATGATCTCTCTGTGCAAAATGTCTTTGTGGACGCGCAATTAGCAAGTAGGCCTGCCAATATGACTGCCCGAATTTGGTCCTTGGTAGATAGGATAAAAGACTGCATGTGGGAAACGTAACGCGACGACGACGGCGAAGGTTTATCTCGGGACTCCAATTCTGTTTCCAATCGACGATTTTGTCGTGTGTGTCTCCTCTCATTCTATCTCATTCAGGAAATGTGGTGCCATTGCTTCTCACCGACTGCAAGGACAGAGAATATTACTCAGGCAGGCTTGACAGTCCAAGAGAAAACCATTAACTTCAGCAATTTCGGAATGACAAAGTTCAAATTTAGATTTTGGGTAAATATCAGGAATCACTACTTATCGTGCACCGGCCAAACTATTGATTTTAAAGGTATAGCTTACTGATGAAAAATGTTTCTAAAGACGTTAGAAGTGGTCGTGCATAAACATTGTAGTTTTCTTCCGTTTTTCGTTAGGTTATGTTGGTTAAGATTGGTTTAGGTTAGATTAGGTTAGTTGAGGTTAGGTTCGGTTATTTTACCATAACTTAAACTAACCTAACATAACCCAACGAAAAATGTAAAATGTTGAAGTTAGTAAACTACAATTTTCTTTACGCACGACTACTTATAATTTTAACTTCTATAGAAACATTTTTCATCAATAAATTATGCATTTAAAATCAATAGTTTGGCCAGTATAAGATGAGTAGCTATTCTTAATATTAACCAGACTCTTAGCATTGTAAGATGCGCCGGGACTGGCAGTAATCGCGGGAGGTTTTTGATCAACGCTCATCCGGCAAAGGTTTGCCGAAGACTTATCACCATGGTTGCCAGGTGTAAAGCTAAGTTTATAACACTTCTCAAAGCTGAACAATAATCGCTTTAAAATACTGGATAGCGAAATATTTGATAACTACATTCCCTAAATAAGTTCAGTAGTAGTGATTGTTAATTTTATGTTCGGTTTTAAAACTACTGGCACGATCGTCTAGTTTTACAGTTAAAAATTTGGACGAAATGCATAAAGTAAGCAATACAAACCATGAATATATTTTAGCAAGTGGAACATGCTGTAGGTCTCCGTCTTGGAGTAGTTTAATTGCTTGGTTTACAATTTGTTTCCGAGTTAGTTTTGTACATTTGGGCGCGAATGGATGTTGAATAGGACTTGTCCAACAATGTGAAATATGATAATCCTCTCATTTGCTTGGCTTGTCGCGTTGTCGAAAAAAATATTTAATTCAATTTCAGCAGTTCTACAAGCGAAATTAATTGAATCATTCCATTAATATTATTTATGACTGCCGAAAATATAATATATTGTACAACATGTTATAACCTAATCTACAATAAAAAACATGTCATACATATTGTTGAAATTAATCTTAGATGTCCTTCTCAACAAGAAAATGTGTCGCTAAGTGCTCTGGAACGTAGCTAAGAGATTCAACAGCCCCTAGCCCACTAGACTTAGCAAAGTTTCCTCTGACACGAAGCCAGGTCCACAGTATCACTAAAATCCTTGCCAAGTTGTGATAGGAACAATTAGCTCGGTTCATATATTTTTTTTTTGGAAGAAAGCAAACTTCACTTGGGTCACAACGTATACGGATTGAGTTGAAACTTTACTCTGCCCCGGCTAACCGAGTGACTGATCGTAAATGCATTGTATGTACATACAACGTGAAACCACTCAGGCTTCGTTCGTTCGGTGCGACAGTATGCCATTGTCAAAAATTGTCCTCTTGTCCAGTTCTCTAACATCTTTTATAATTATTTTTAAAGTGATAAATGTCACATTATATATTTTTGTAGAATAAAACTAGAGAGTTATTCTATGGTTACAATCATTCCTGAGTGTTTTATGTTTCTGCCCAAAAATAGGGATAAACATCATGCACAGATTTCTTTTTTCACATTTCCAGAAGTACATTAAAGTGTAAAATATTTATGTCATTAAAAAAAAGGATAGCTTTTAAACAAACTGTCATATTTTTGAAATTTTTTTACAACTTAAACTCTGAACATAGCCTGAAACGGTTATCCAAGTGTCATAAATAATCATGTCCCGTAGGATTAGTTGTAAGACCAAACCATTTTGTTAGTTAAGTATAATAGTGTCCTTAAACTTTTGGTAGAAGCTGTACTTCACGCTAGTTCAGTGACTTGTGCTTAGAGGCTAGGTAGAGGCGTGATGAGCGTATTGTCTCGTCCTTACCGCTTCTAGCCCTCGAACACGTACGTTCACCAAGATGGCCACTTCGAGTAAGGTTATCTCTACTAGGTACAGGTTGGTAAGATCAAACTTAAAAGTTTGTCACGGGGACAATTTCTGCCGCTTGAGCGCTGGTATCGCTAACAGGTGTAAACTGACCAATCACAGAGCTTTCCTGAATTTTAAGTTACATTCAGTTAATAATTTATAGTGCAAAATTAGTTCCTTTTCAATTCAAAATTAAGTTACCGTAAATTATACTTTGCACCAGCATGGGTAACTTTGCATCACCAAATATATTTTTGTATAGCACGTTTGGAGAAGGGAAACCAGAGGATGACTGGGTATTCTAAAAAATTAATTTGATATAATCCGTCAATGATCACAAATATTTCACCACTCAACGCACACAGAAATATTATTGGTGGTGCAGAAGTTACCCATGCTGGTGCAAAGTATACCCAGTTTACGGTAAATGACTTCTGTCATTTCCAAGCCTATTTCAGTTTAATTTTTCTACGGTGTCGTATTTTTCTTGTTCCTTAGCGACAGCAGCGAAACTAGCGGCAAAAAATTTCCCTGTGCCAAACTCTCCCATAAGAAAACACATTTTCTTTTCAACCTGTAGTAGAATTAACCTTAACTGAAGTGAGGCGGCAAAGTTGCAAGGCCTGTCGCTCACCTGATAGAAGGATCAGCGCGAGGCACTGCTGCCAACCACGACCACCACCGCCGGCCATCATCGTCGTCGAACTGGCAGAAGACATGGATGGCCCGCTTCTTCAACGGCTCAGGTGCTGAGCTAGGCAGTTTTCCTCGGCCCCCGCGCATCTCGCTATTTCCTCCCCTCCTTCCCCTCCTGTGAACCCCACACTGACCTGCAGGGGCCGCCCCTTCCGTACTTCATGCTGACTCCGCCGAGCACTGCATCCAAACGCTATAATGACAGTCCAAGGGGAATTGGGACTTCAGCAACCCCCCCCCCCTCCAATCCGGGCCAAATAACCTACAAAATATAAATGACATAGAAGAAGACTTCACTTCAGTCAGTCGAATTGTATTTGTGTAACGTTTTTACAGAACGGTGTGTGAACATTTCAACCCGTAATTAAAATAAGCGAGGATTAAAACGTACATACAAGTTTTTTTTCTCCACCATTCTCTCCAGATAATATAAAAATTATCAAGTGGTGAGTGAAGAGATTTTGGTCAGATCTTAACATCGAGGTCTTCAGCGTTGGTGAGGGATGACATGATGTGAGTATGGAGCAGCGCCAGAATGAATGGACGGGGGAAACGAGAGATCACCGAGAAAACCCGCCGACCAGCCGCATCGTCCGGCGAAAATCCGGGGACCAACCTCGCCGGGAATCGAACCCGGGTTGCCTTGGTGGAAAGTCTGACCCTTCGACCACCGCGGCCCCAACAAGTGGTGAAAATATTGACATACCTAGAGTAACAAGTCTTAGGATTCCTCTTGGCCATCTGGAATATCAACTCGAATTGATCTTATGTTAGCTAACCCTTCCAGCATTAGTGTATTCTTCCTGAGGTTAAGATGGCTGTACATCACGTGAACAAAGAGGGCATTAGAGGCGTTGACGCACAACTTGACACAATGACGTCAACTAGGACAGGAACAGTTGAGAAACACGTCCCAGCATTCGCCTGGAGCGATTTCGGGAAACCAAGGAAAACCAAAATCAGGATGGCAGGAACCGGGGATCGAACCTGTGTCCTCTAGAATGTGAGGCGAGCTAGCTCGGCTGACACCAAGTAGTCGTGGTGACCGAGTGGTCAGATCACTCGCCTTCAACCAAGGCGATCCGGGTTCGATTCCCAGCGGGGTCGGTCCCCGACTTTTCGCCTAGGGGAAACAGGTCGTCGATGCTGCTGGTCGACAGGTTTTGTCGGGGATCTCCCGTTTCCTCCGCCCATTCATTCTGTCGCCTCACCATACTCGCCGCATGTCTCTCCTCGCCAACGCTAAAACCTAGATGTCACTTGCTGACCAAAATCTTTTCACTTCACTTCTTCGGCTTAGGTATTCTATGAAATTGATGTACTGTATGCTGGTGTGAATATGGGCTAAATTAGAAACAATTTTCTAATATATATCTTTACCTTAAAAAAATATATTTCAGTAAAACTACTCTCTGTAAATATTATTAACTTCACAACCTAAAAACACGGTTTTAAAAACAGATTTTACACCGAAGCGGTTTACATAAAATTGTGTCCCTATTAACAGCAGCGTACCTAGATACTATTATAATCAAAGAGTACAGTTAATAATTGTTCCTAGATTGATTCCTGTTTACGGTTTGAATTATTTCAGATATATTTCTGGAGGAGATTATGTTTGAGATAAGATGTTTATTTTATTTCAATTTTTTAAATTCATTATTTACACACTAACGTTTTTTCAGTGTTTAATGTTTACTGTAATAGATTACGTTTATGTACTGAAACTAATGAAATGAGAAAAAAAAAGAGATTTATAGCTAACTCTTGACTGTTTTCTTTTGACATCCTATAGTCTCTATTAGAAGAAAAAACGGAGCACACGAACACTGGGAGTTCTAACTAAATATGAGAAGAGCATACCAACATAAGGTCAGTATATGCAAATGTCCCAGAGAACTAAAATATGGCCGAGAAGAACATAAGACTGTTCATCTATGTATAAGTCAATCTTTTCATTGCTTGATAGTACTCAAATAGCAGTATGAGTAATAAACTCTGTTTATACAATCTACAGGACTTAAGATCTTGCTCTTTAGTTTTACAGTGGTTTCGAAAATATTTTTTTAACGCAAATTAACACATATATCAAAAATTCATTCTTACAGTTTTAACACTTATATTCATCGTTTGTATTGTATCTTAAATTTTCTGTTACAATTGACCAAACGGATTTTTAGATTTTTTCCCTGAAATATCACATATTTTGTTGTCAAAATAAGCCAAAATGAAGCAAAATAATTTTCGCTATCAAACGGTACGTTATTTAAAAAAAAACGCTCTGGCAAAATTGTGTATCGTATGACTGTACACAGCCCCAAAATTTTTCAAAGCATTTGGTAAAATAATACTCTAGTTCTTTGCAGTTGCTTGAAATAAATGAAAGGTCATTGCCTTAAAAATCAACCGATAAAACCACAATGAAATGCATTTTCGTTTATTATTATTATTATCATTGACTAGATGGTCTCTTAAAAGTACTCGCCGCGAACAGTTCACGTGTATATAAATGTTAATTTAACAACACCACAAATTGAAAAACATTCACTTCCTAGGATTAATTAAACATCTCATCTCATCTCGCGCTACGGAACGCTTAGAACGTTTTAAATTTCCGACTATTTTCGGTAATATGGCAGAGCGGTCGGTTGTGGCGCTATCTCCCTAGAGCGGCACTACCCAGTACTACAAGACAAATTCTGCTTTTGTTGTCGTTTCGGTGAGTCGCAACTCTAATCTCACGATGCTTATTGGTAAAATTACAGTCTACACTATTATATCTTGTTCAAACAATTACTAAATTTCTCACAAAAACGGTTATTACACGCAATTATTTAAATAGTCTTATAATGATTGGAATATTTTCCCAGCTACAGGGATTAAAAAAAAAAAAAAAAAAAAACAACCGTACAGTTATTTAGACAGAAAATTCACAGTGGTTAAAACCTATGACTTTAATTTGGAAGGACGTGGGTTCGTTTCCCACTAAAAGCAACCTCATTTCTGCTTCACACAGTTTTATAAGTCTTTACGGTTGAGTCCTGGGAATATAGTCCCTCACTTGGCCACGGCCGAGTCCTGCTTCTGCCTCGGTGATATAGTGGTCAGACCGCTCGCCTCCCCACCACAATGGTACGAATCATTGCCGATTTTTAGTACGGAGGAAAAGTGGCCAGCGGGTATTCTCGGGGTACTTCCGTTCCCCCTCCTTGCATTCCGTCGCTGCTTCACTCTCTCATTTCATGTATCCCCCCCCCCCGCAGGCGACACGGGCTCATAGATTTAAAGTTTGCCTCTAGGGATGTAATACAATGTCCACGAGTTAGTGCTTTTTTTTAACGTTTAAAATTCTCTTTCTATATGACATGACACACTATGGAATTATTTCTCTCGCTTCCAGCAACAGGACGCAGAACGGGTTCTGTACATTATACAAGCACTTCTTGATGTCTTACGTTTATTTTAAACTAGCTGTATCCGGTACGCGTTGCAATACCCATTTAAATTTTTGGGCACCCCGTTATGATCCTTTACCACGTTTTCCGCCTACCCTCTCCCTCCTTTGCAAGTATAATTTTTTTTTTTTGGCAGAAACCTTCGCAAATGCACAAACAACAACTCACAAAGTTTTTCTTTTCCACTAAATTTTTAGATATCTCGTTTTGACCACCTCAAACCGGAATTTGGTTGTATTTTTATGGCAGAAACCTTTGCGAGCGCACACACAACTCACCAAATTTTCATCGCAATCGGATAATAGGAACGCATAGAAGACAAACGAGCAAACAAACATTATTTTTTATAAATTATGTTTTGGTTGGGCTGCGAGACGAAGTTTGAGGGGGTGGGGGGGATTTTACACTGTCACATTAATACCCCTCTCACCTCGCCATTTTTAAGGCCATGATCTTTCATTTATTTCAAACAATTGCAAATAACTGAAATATATTTTTTAACCAAAATGCTTTGAAATAATATGAGACTGTGTACAGTCATACGATACACACTTGTTCCAGAGCATTCTTTTTTTAAATGTACCGTTTGATAGCAAAAAAATTATTTTGCTTCATTTTGGCATTTTAACAACAAAATATGTGATATTTCAGGAGCAAAAATCTAAAAATCTGTTTGGTGTATTGCAACAGCAAAAGTCAGGTAGAAACTGTGATGTATGTGTTAAAACTGTAAGAATGAATTTCTGATATATGAATTAATTTGCATTAAAAAATATTTTCGAAACCACTGAAAAACTAAAGAGCGAGGCCTTAAGTGTGCGGTCATATGCGGGACGACATGGAACTCAATTTCCATCACAACCATCCTCATTTTGGTTTTATGCTGGGATACTTCTTAGCCATCCGATTTCTTTATTGTTTCTTTGTAATTAATGGAGGCAGCGGCGGCCGGGTGGTCAGGCCACTCGCTTACCCCCCATCCTTTTCCAGGCGATCCGGGCTCGACACCCGGAGGGGCTGATCTCGGATTTTTCGCATGTGGGAAACGTGGCAGACGTTGACGCTGGTCGGCGGGTTTTCTCGGAGTACTCCCTTTTCCCCCGCCCCTACATTCAAACGCCATTTGAAGTAACAATTTTCTAAAAATTTTTGTAACAGTTATTTTCACACATACAATCCTGTAAGTAAATGTAAAACCGTATTAGAACTATAAAATTATTTTTTACATGCTATTTTTTCTTTTCTTTTTTATCTCCTGAAAAATTTACTATTTGTCACTCATATCGTTTCCCACAACCACTCCTCAATTATCAACTTAATGAAATTTTCTTAATGTAAAGAATTAGTCAAAATTATAAAAACAAGTGTTTTGAAGAAAATTAGGCTACTTAATACAAACAATTTCTAATATTTTTATATGGCGGTTTTGTGATATCTGCTCCCATTCAGGATTTAAAAATAAAATTTACTAAAATAGCGTAAATAGAGACTCTTAGCCTTAAGCCTTACTTGTATACTATATTACTTCTCGAGTTTAGCGGGAACACAACTGACTTGTGAACAATGGGTTAAAAATAAATAAATAAATCTCCTGAAAGCCGAGAAACTCGGACCCATACATTTAAAGTTGTTCAAATGGCGAAAATTCATAATTTTATATTTGCACGACACAGTGTTCGTTTTATACACGTTACTTGTGACTACGTTTTCCGCTTGTGAAATTTTTTAGGCTCTCGCAGTTTTCCTATGGTGACACGTCAAAGTCATAATTTACAAGTTACGGGAACATAGAAATAACAAAAAACCAGTGACTTAAGGCCATGCTCTTTCATTTATTTCAAACAATTGCAATCTACTCGAATATTTTTCAACTAAATGCTTTGGAAAAAATTGAGACTGTGTATAGTCATACGATACACAATTTCGCCACAGCGTTTTTTAAATAATGTACCGTTTGCCATTAGAACATTATTTTGTTTAATTTTTGCTTATTTTTACAGCAAAATATGTGATATTTCAGGGGTAAAAATCTAAAATTCCGTTTGGTGTATTGCAACAGAAAAATTCGGATACAAACGATGACATATAAATGTTAAAACCGTAAGAACGAATTTTCGGTACATGTAATAATTTACGTTAAAAAATATATTTTTTCCGAAATCACTGCAAAACTTAAGAGCGTGGCCTTAAATAGAATGAAATTATTTACACTAAAGTTATATTGTATGGGCCATATGCTAAAATATTTACAAACCCACAAAAAAAGTCATTTTATTTTCTTTAACTACCGTAAATGAAGTAAATTGTCGTTTATACGATTTTTTTTTTAAGTACAAAGGGATTTCATTGTGTGTTTTTCAATATTTTAGTACGTAGACCGTAATATATAATCACAGTGTAAATTATTTCATTTGATTTAGACACTTGGTTTTTTATATTCCTATGCTCCCGTAATTGGCAAATTTTTACATTGCATTTGCTGTTCCTGAGCAACAAATTTTCCTTCTTCTGCCCACCCTGACAATACTGCAGCTAACGATGAATTCTGGTAAATGAATATTTAAAATGTTCGTCTCTGCAGTGTATTAATCAAGCGCCTTGTCAATCTGCTGTGAGAAGTAGTACTGCACTCGAGTTGTCAGCGATAAGTCGACCTCTGCTATGTGCACTCACCTCGATGACCTCTGCGATTAGTTTGTGTGCAACGTCAAACAAAACACACACACGCTGAGAATAAATTAAATAACTCCTCGATAGCCATTTATGATAAAACGTTACTAGAACTCAGTTATATTAATTGGCACTGAAACATTTTCATAAACGTGTACCTATATTTTTATTTTAACTATCTATATAAATGGTAACCTTTTTATGTAAAAACAGCTCGTGTGTATGTAGTTATCAGCCATACAGGACCCATATGTTCAAATCAGAAGTATTTAAGAATTGTTATTGTTTTTATATCTCAAAATAGTCTCTTTCGGCCGACTTTTAGGGGCTAATATCCTAAACGTATTAGTAATCTATACAACTAAAAAAAATATAACACAATTAGAGCTTCAATAGAAAACCTACGGTTTTAGAATTATTGCATTTTTTTCTTTCATATTAGCACATTTTGGAATTGTAAATATTTTATGAAACGTTGTGTAAAAAACCGTTCGAAAATCGTTGGCCAAATTTGCGGCACTAAAATACTTATTTTTTGTCCGTCAATAAAATAGATTGTTTTATCTAAAAAAAGCTAGTATGTTTTTGTACGTACTATATTAGTTTCTTACCACCAAATTTATCATGTAACTACACTAATTAATATCGAAATACATTTAAAAATCGTATTCAGTTTGGCAGGTAAGCAAACGCAGCCATTGCTTTAGTAAATCTTAGTTGTCTTATGTCACATTTCTGGGGTCAATAAATCAATTTAAATGTAAATTAGCTACGTGAAAGAAAATTATAATAAACGAAACCAATGTAGATATTGTTCCTTATAATAATATTTTAGTTCATTATTTTACATGGTCTGTTCAGCCGCGATGCCAGCCAGAAATTGTTTAGAAAAATAACTACCGAAGACATTGATAAACAGCCCTCTAAAATAGTGTGCGGGTTACAAGTATTCCAGCGACTGCTGGTTTTGTGTTTGTGTGTACTGTAAAGTCTGTGTTTCTGTCTCGTGCGGTGTGCTCTATGCACACTCTGGTCTCAGTAAACTGTGCTTCACACGCTTGCACAGAAATACAGGGCGAGGCAAAACTTTTTTGAGCACTAGAATACATGTGGGACTTTAATAAGATCCCAGTATTGGTTCTTGACATCTTGAAATGTCAGGCGAAAATACTTTCAGCGAGGTGTGACGCCCGAAATTAAACTGTGTGTACCTGCAGTGGCCAATGAAAACGGTTAGTTACAAGAATAGTTTTTTCCCCTGCAAATTTGGCAATCACTTCTGCATTTCTTTCTTTCTTGACGTCTGTTCAGTCGATCACACAAAATACTGTAAGCAATGAGAGTTAAACACGGTACTGAAAGACCAAATATACACTGTAAAAAAAAAAGGTAAATTTACTCTACATGTAATGGAAGCTAATTACCTATACCAGTGAGGGAAAATTACTCAACACGTGTCAAGGAAATTTACTCAACTGGTAATGTAATTTTTCACTTCATATAGGCGCAAGTCCTCTAGGACGATTTGACATAACGCGCGAGCGAAATTTCTGAGTGGTTTTTGTGGCGAATACACTAACTTGCGGAAATTTCCACACATATTCGAAAACCAGATTTCCCTCTCAAGGTTGTGGAATATTACCATACATATGATGAGTAATATTACTTAACTTTTTTTACCGTGTACTTATACAAGTGTATGTGTACGGGACGTAAGTAGGGAATGTAAGAGGGCATTTACCCCCTGCTTCCTTTCCTCAGATATATTTAAGGGTGAGCTAAATATTCTACGAGGGAGGTACTACATGAGAAAGCGATACTATTTTATAATCTCCAAATGTTTCAAAGCAATGTCTTCAGACTTAACATCGCCGCCAGTAATTTTGTCGTCTCTCATCAAATATCTTACTTTAAGACCGCTACTTTTTTAATATTTGCTTCTCAGTCCATACACAAATGATAGTAGATTTAAAAGTCCACACTTTAGACGTAATTATTTTAGACTAATTGTAAAACATATTCCCTATACATATGTACAGAAAAGGGGTTTTAATTCATTTTAATGTGCTCAAAATTGAGGCGCACTACGCTGAAATACCAGACTATGCCAACGAATATGTTGTTTATGTCTCGGTGTTCGCACATAAACAACATTTTCGTTGTAAATTATAAACATGTATGACTTTTGACGGTAATACATTTTCGCGACAGAGTAACTATACTTGGGGTTTGGGTGTTTAGTTGCCAAGTAACCACTTTGTGTAGAATAGAGGCTATTCACAAATATCATACATGCTTAGTTGATAACGGCAAAGAAACAACCGATCTCCTTCAAAACGAAAATAAAACAAACTGTCTGTATTAAATATTCTTGTTTTTTCGCAATTTATTTAGAAACCCGTAGGAAATTATCATAAATGAACCTGATCGGTCCTCTTTAATCAGTAGGTTTTCTCTGAGTACTCTAGTTTTGTCCACCCTCCAATTTCGTTACTGCTCAATAATAACCTCATAGGGTCCATATGAATGTTCAGTACTTCTCTGTTGGGTACTCACAAAATATGTCCTCTAACAACCCGATTATTCACAAATTTTCCTAACCGGTTGTACAATTTTTGTGACAGATTTTTACAAGTGTTACCTTACGTAATGTCATTTTATAGAAAAGTTTATATTTTTATTTCTTTTTGTCATGAAAAATTTTGTTCACCAATGTTCTGTACCTACAAACATTACATCAGCCTCCTTTTGTTCGATGACTGTATGAGTTTCAAACATTTAAGAGAATAAATACCAGTAAAATAAGTCAAAAACATAAACACGCAATTATAAATTATAGAGGTATTTGGAATTATCTGTAACGAGGGTAGGGGGTGGGGTTACACTTGGGGTGGGATAAAACTCTCGGTGTACTTGGTTGTTATCGGCATACTGAATTTCCGATACGAATAGCACATGCTAGCGGTAAATATGTCTGTAACACTCGCTGTGCAAGACATTTTCTTTTCGAAACGTTTTTCAGTTAGAGAGAAAATGGAAGGTGACTGGGTTGTATTATGTTTGACAGTTGTTTCGGGTAACATAAATTCTGCTACAGGTTAAGAAGACAACCGAATTTATTTTAGAATGGTTCAATAAGGGAAAATTTCTGCCGTTAGAATAGCTCGTATCGTGGAAGGATGAAAAAAAAAAAAGGGGGGGGGGGGGGCTATTTCTTGCTGGCGCTTATGGAGAGAACTTCGGGTGCAAAACCGAACATTACCGAAGTTTTCACCATAAGCGCAAGCATTAAATAAACCGCTTACTGACACCAGTGCTATTGGTGGCAGAAATCTTCCCTTCGAAAACTAATAACGGTCACCCTCTTGAGTCCGTGCCAATCTACATGCTAAATTATTATTATTAAACTCTTTCAGATTAAAGATTTTGGAACCGTTTTATTTAATATAGCAAGGTGGTCTCATTGAATTGACACTGTATGACTATTATGCACATCACAGTAACGATAAAATAATTAAGGTAATACCTATATATCGCCATTTCTTGAGAATCAAATATCACCTATAAAATAAAAAAAAATTACACTGAAATTTATAACGTATTATTTCTACAGAGACATACTGTCTAAAATTTCCCTGAGTATTCATTTATGATAACGGATGGGGTCAGTTAAGTGGATTTTACGTCTCGTCGTCAGCGAGGTCATTTAGACGGTGACACATAACTTGGTATAATGAAGGAGCTGGGAGAGGAATCGGCCATGGCCTTTGTTAAGGAATTATAGCAGCATTCGCCTGGAGCGATTTCGCAAAGTCACGGAAAACATAAATTATAATGGACTTAGCCATGTGTCGAACCTATGTTCTCTCGAATGTGAGTTCAGCGTATTACTGCTGTTCCACCTGGCTTGGAATACGATAGTTAAAATGGTTATTTCTGCGTAAGAAGTGACAAACCTGATTAAAACTATAAATTCACGTGGATTCAGAGAGATAAATGGCGAAGACGACTACCAACAATGGCTTTATATTGGCTTGTCGCGAATAAAATAACTTGCCAATCTGTGCCGCGGTTTCTGTGACGTCAGCGAAACAAAAATTGCGGACGCGACGAAATTTCAGAATAGAAAGGTATATCTATTTTAATTATGTTGCGGACTAGAGATACCTGAATACTGATTTTAAATTTGTTCTCAAATGTTCGTGAAACTGGTGAATTGGTAGTAAATGAAATTTATTAGTATTTACGAGATATTTATGTTTGTTATTACATGAAAATTACTATCTTCTTAGGCAAACGTGAAATTGTGACTTATTTACAGATGTGTATGGAACTACTTCTATTTTTTTTATTAGTAACTATCGAGCAGCAGCCGAACGAGTAACTGCAATAACGTGAATTTTTAGTGTCGCATCTCCCCCATCGCGTCGCGCCTGCCGCATCAATGTAAACCCACAGCTAATGTATTGAAACACTCTGTGCGCATATATCATTACAAATTATCTCCGTCCATAAATCTATCTGGAAGGGTTGCAGAGATCATTATAGATACTACCGAAGCGATTGCTTCGCCAAGCAAAAAAAAAAAAAAAAAGTAATGCTGCGCTCGTGCTGTGCTCAGCATCAGTTGTGCAACTAACTGCACCAGACTTGCGCAAATACTTATTTATCTATCGCGTACAGATAAGTCCTTCGTAACCTGAATGAAACTTAAGATTATGCAACTTACCACTTCCGCTGTGCTCGGACAATGACCGCGCGACCAGCACGACTACGAAAATTTACCTTTTTCTGTAGAATCGTGGCCAGTGTTGTCGGACCATGCATTCCAAAACACAAAATTCTAATACACAGTATCTCAACGACCTCACGAACATATCCCCACCTCCCAAATCCAACATTGACAACCTGACAGGATGAGGTGGACCCAATATTTTGAGCAGGGGCGGTTCACATGGGGGAAAGTGTGCACCTCACCCCCAAATTTCCTTTCACGTATAGTTTATCCTTAAGATATTACACATTTTTTAAGGTCTATATTCAATTATTTGTTTAATAAACGCCTCAAATAGCTCAGTTTTCACTTTACATGCTAAATTGTTCCAGAGGAGAACACCCCAACTTTCCTTCTTTGAATCGGCGTGTGTGGCCGTAACTATTTTTAAGGAGACTCCCTAGATAGGCTGCGTTTGTGTGTGAGGTAGGAGCGGTAAGGCTGCCACTAACCGACGTATGTAATACATTATCGCCTCTCCGCGCAAGCCACTCAACTGGCGTGCAGTGTTTTACTATTATTTTTTTTTCTCTATGGGACTTCAAGCGGTGACCACGTTATTTTAATTTACGGACAGCGTAGTTCAAAGTCTGACGCTTGTTTCTATAGTTACGTTTTTCAAATCCAAGTGTTAATTTTCGAGATACGGCAGTCTGAAAAAAGCAATTTTTGGCCGTTATGAGGGGCCAGAAAATAATGATTCTAATAGACGTGCCGAATTTTTAAAAAATACAGCGACATAGTTTGAAGTGTGTGTTCTTTTCATAGATATATACAGATAAAACGTGCGCTAAATAGTTTCGTCAAATAAAGGGAATAGTCGTAACTCGCTGTAACGCATTTAAAGGCCAGGCAGGGAGGAAGAACCCTTAAGGAATGAACGCCCCCCCTTTTTTTTTCATCCAAAACGTAGGGCTGGATACGCTCCTGATTTTGAAGTAAGTGAAACATCAAATAAGAATAGATCTTGTTCTTTATGCCGCTTGGGTGGAAATATTGTGTGCGTTCGAGACCCCGAAGTGCGGAAGCGATAAGGATGACACAGCACGCGCCCCTAGCCTAAACTGGCATGTAGTCTTCTCGCCGACATCTCGCCTCTGTGAGACTTGGCTGTGTCTCAAATAGCCCAGAGAGCACTCTCTCGCACCCTCTTGACGTCACAGAGTGTACTCTCTGGTGTCCCAAATTCGAGGGAGAGTGGGCGAAAGGGAGAGAGAGCCAGAGTGAGCGACGATGCTCCCTCTCGCCCACTCTGCGGGAAGACATCTTTGTTTTCCTCCAAATTCAAACCATAACCTAAAAGTGGAAAACGTGGAAAGCATTTAATGTGAGTTTTCTGCACTCATTTATTTTCCTAGCTTTCCTTTTATCACGCTAGGTTGCAGAGCTTTGAGGGTGCATCCGAGGGTGGCTGTCTTAATTTAATTGAAGAGTGAACCAGAGTGGGCGAGAGTGAGAGTGTGGAGTGAGAGTGAACACACTCTTATTTGAGACCCGGCCTCAGTGGTCGCCAAGGGCGACGTTGGCCGGCTCCTGTGACGCGGTATCGCCTCTACCGCAAGACACTGAAATGGCGTGTAGTGGTATCGTAGAACACTCGCCTGACTGACACTCTCAGCGGTGACCCCATATTTTTATTGGTGGAAATTTTTAAGCAAAGTCCATTGCATGCTCCTATAGTAGTTTTACACAAATCCTGGGAGTAGTTTGTCAGAAGTTGAATAAGCTGTTTTTAGCCATATTGAGAAGCTCCAAAATTATATTTCTAATCAGCGTGATGCTATGAAACGACTCTTCAGGCATCGTTTGGAGTGTATTTTCTTTTCCTACATAGACACATTAGGCATATGTGGAATAGTTTCTTTAAAATACGTATTTTCGAACACGCTGCAACACACTTGAAGCGCAGGTAGGCGAGGCCCTTGCCCTTTAAAATATTCTGTGCCAAGATTTTCATTCTTAAAAAGACTTCAAAAACTATCACTTCTCGGCCTTTTTAGAGTGAGCGAGTGAGAGATTTTGGTCAGCGCTGGTAAAGGGTGACATGAGGTGAGTATGGAGCAGCGCCGGAATAATGGTGGGGGAAACGGGAGATCCTCGAGAAAACCTGCCGACTAGCGGCATCATCGAGCACGATTCCCACATGCGGAAATCCGGGGTCTGACCCCTCTGGGAATCAAACCCGGATCATCTTGGTGGAAGGCGAATGGTCTGACCATTCAACCAACCACGGCCCCAGGTTTTAGAATTATGAAAATTAACCTAATATGGTAAATGGAGGAGAGCTGAAATGTATATAATAATAAATAATAATAAAATCGTCTTTATTAGGCGCAGTTAAGGCATATATGCCTTCTCTTACACTGAACATGTGTAACGTTCTTCGAATGTTATTTCCAAGCAGACCTCATTCGTACGTATTGAGAAGTTTTCGAATAACCTTCTATCAGTTGTGCACACAGCTCGTTGGACTGGGCAAGCGGTCACCTCACGGGGGCGCTAGGCCGAAAATTTTGACTGTTTTAAAATTTTTTACATTTGTACGAGATATGGTTTGATTTGTAGATATACATTGCGACTATTTTTTTACGGTAATGAATGTTTCCTAGCTATCATTGTTTTCTTGTAATGCCATGTGAAAGTTTATGTTTGCATAAAACGGTTTTATGCTTCAAAGGAAAACCAACTGACTTACCGAACTGAAAACATTCACACTTAATAATGATGTTCTAGGCTATGAGGAATCCCACGTTAAAAAAAAAAAAACACATATTTTTGTATTTAAAAGAATACTATAATTTTTTAAATTCAAGAATTATTTAAAATACAAAAATGTTTTATTTATAGTTGTTCTATAGGAGATCTTGTAGCCAACGTAGTTTGGTAAGCCAGTTCGTTTTCCTATGTAGCATAAAACAGTTTTATACAAATTTGGGCGTTAATATGTAGTCACAATGAATGCCTACTAAGTAAAATATATCTCCTACAAATATAACAATTTTTAAAACAATAAAAATTATTGGTCAAATGCCTCTTTTGACGAAAGTCAGCCTTCTGACTTTAAACGGCAACCCGTAAATGGTCTGCTATGCCTACATGAAACTACTCGTATAAATTAAAAACATGATATAAATAAACAAATAAATACACACACAGACGTAAGTAATTATATGTACACATATTTATTTAGCATTACACACAAATTCCACAGAACCAAGCATGCCACCAAAAATTCCACAAAAGCACCTGAAATTGCACACATATATAATAACCCCACACAATTAGACAACACCGGCACGATAAACAATAAATATTACGCAGAAAGATTGACGAAGAGTTACAGTCCTGCGAAGGCCTATTCAAAATTTATGATTTTGCCCGAGTACAAAAAAATATATATGTTATTGCCCATTTTATTGGTTTTTTAAGGCATTTCGAGGTCAGTTTTGTTACTTAACGACTGATTTATAAAAATGAATACTTTATTTTATCACTCGCCTTCAGCTACGAACATAATATTTTCATCTGTAGATTTATTGCCTTCCACTGTTTGGCCAGACATCGCAACGCAACAAAAACACTGATAATTCCTTATGGAATATTTCATGTTCTGATTAATGGATGTGTTGACTAGAGCCAACTCGGCTTGTTTTCTGTTTTTTCGTATTTCGGTGTTTGTTTTTTCTTAGACTCTTTATAAGATTTCTGGGACGACTTAATATTGCAATGGCGTATGTCCACAATAATACAGTTTGTCATTCTGTCCCATTGCAAGAAACATTCAAAGACATTAAAAACACTGAATTCTCTATTACAAAATAAACAATCAATTCAAATTTGGCGCAAATTTCTCTGCTCTCGATCTCACTGCTCTTCTGCTCTTCCTTGGCAGTAAGAGCAGAAAGTTCATGCTTTTTCTGAGAAAAAGAGCAGTGCTCTCGATGCCCGAACACCCTACCAAAAAAACACTTCCGGTGAATCGAACGCCAGAAATGAAAAAGAGCAGGAAAATCTCAGAAGTAGCAGAAATCTCAGGGCGCCCGAACAAACCGTATATGAGAGCAGCACCATAAACCGTCTAGCACGCAGCCAGACAGCCGCGTCTCCTATAGATGTCTCTGCAAGATAATTTTGAGTAAATACGACACGAAAATGTCCTTCTAAAATAATTGTCGTTAACGCTCACAGACACTTTACTTTCTTTTTAGTATTTAACATTTGAAAACCAGTAATCAATGAGAGTGTCCAAGCGTCTCGGCGTACGCTATTGTTTCTTTTTATGTGTGTTGCTATTGCAAATAGGGGCACATTTAATTAATAATAGCTATACTTTCGGTAGACATCAACAGGAGATATGAGAGGACGAGGCGCCTTTAAAACCTCGTCCCCCACCAGGGCATTGTGCTTATCCACAGCAAATACAATGAAATTAAAGAAAACACAGTTCCCAGCCCTTCTCCACAACTCCCAACAACCTGGACCTTCCTTCTCTTCCAGTGCCATTCCTTATTTTAATGCACGTAACCGCTGAGTGGTTACACTCCCATTCTATCGATCGAGAGGGCCTTTACGGTACTATGCCGGTTATTCCCTCTCTCCTTTTAGATTATGGCTTAGCTATAGGTACACTTAGGGAGGCAGACATGGCCCCAATCGCGGCCATGTCCGCCCAATCCCTCTCTGCCGCGATGCATGCCTCCTCTGCATGAAACTTCCCCTTATAGGCGTATGGGGCTCAGCCCTGAGACACAATTAGTCCCGCTCCTTCCCCGGGCCACCAACATAAAACACAGTAGTTAGGGTAGGTTAGGAAAAAAAAGTACTTTTGGTAGATTTACTAAAAATTTTTTAAAGAAACATCCTGTTAAGGAGCCTCCCTAGTCCTTAGTAGAGAAAATCAAGTAACGTTTCAAGCAGTTTAAAACATTTCAAGGCATTAATTTTTTAGACCAAAAATTTACAAAATCCACAAACATAACTTTAACAAATTTAACATGCCTTTAGATTACTGCAATTTTTTTCAACAAAATCCACAAACATAATTTTAACAAATGTACCAGTAACATTACATTAGGATTACTGGCAGAGCACTTGAAGTAGCAAGTAGATAGAGAAAAACAAGGGTAGCTACATGGAAAGTTACACCAAGTCAAAATCACATCAGAGAGAGTTGTCCAGTTATCAGATTGACATCGCAGCTCAGTTGTTCTTAAGGTTCACAAATCACAATGTTTCCAATTTAACAGAACTGCAGCGTTAATTTAATGCACTATAGTTGGTGTTTTTTTTTTGCACTTTTAACTTTACTATATCTCCCTGTATTTGAAAATGAAAATATTAAGTCAAAAATATGATTCAACTAAATGGTCACTTAACTAATGTGTGGATACCCGTTACTTGTATGTGAAATTCATTCGTCGTTCTTTCTTACAACAAATTTCGCAATAACTTGTTATACAGTGCTCTCTTTATAGTGAACGGCCTATATAGGGTAATGGCCGTACGCAAGGAGGGAGGTTTGAGATTCAAACGACATTTATAAATATAAATAAAGGTATTTATACTTAATTAAAATATAAAGAAACAAAAGAAAATAACTTGTAAGACCTCAAATATTAAAAGCCGCCTAAATAGCTCAATAAATTCAGTGAAATAATAGATATAGAATGGTGAATTCTGATGGTAATTCCCCCTATTGCAAAATACTCGCGTGTAGGCTGCTGAGCGGTGCACAGAGCTTCGGCCGTTACCACACCATTTGAAAACTGCTCACTGAGCGTGAGTGATGAATAGTATTTAAATAATATTACATCTATGTATATCCACTTCTAGTCCACAATTTCTCATTTAAGTCGAAAATAGGTGTTTATGCTGTCTTTTTTAGGTGTGTAACTTAAATCTTGGCACATAATCGTTTCAAAGGTATAGGCATGTATAATACAGCTTCATCTTCAATATTACGTCATAAAATGACAGGGTCACTACTCACAGTCACATACAGGTGAGTTGTCTGGGAGAAGACAGCATGGTCAGTGACTTGGGCCAAAAAGTTAGGGTGTGACGTGATGTGCGTGCTATTTCTTCCTTACTGCTTCCGCACTTCTAGGCCTTGAACGTGCAAAATACGCTTATCCCAGGTAGCCACCTTAAGGGAAATTAGTCCCCGCCATCTTGTTTCAGGTTTCTGATACTAACACATCTGTTGTGTGTTTAGAGAATCATTTCTCTTGGTAGCTGAAATAGTTCCGCAGATCCACAAAGGAGAGCAGCACACTCGCATACTTGATCACGTGGTGTTAGTCAACTCCTCACATCCCTCCCCACATCACCCTCAATGCTCTTTCCCGACTCCCACCCCTCCTCCTGGACAGTTATCGGTCTCTTTCCATCACACTATTCACTTCCTAGGCTGTAGCATTGTTGCCAAACTAGGCTGTCCACGTACTGTGTGTGCGCCAGCTCTGTCCCCGGCGTGTATGCATTCTCTCTCCTAAACGTCACGTACGCTACTGTAACACAGTGGCAAACACATCCTAACTTACGACGTTACTGCGGTTAGTACATGTGTCGACATATCTGCCTCGTATTAGGTATTTACATGTTTACGGACGAAAAACGCATACCCGCCAGGGACTCAGAGCTGGCGTGTGGACAGTAACCAAGTAACATTCAGTGTTCCAGAATTTGGTGTATTATATGCAGTTTCTAGATCGTGTAAGTGTTCAGCAAAAATGTCCAAGTGGCGCCAAGGTGTTACGAAGGGACGAAAACGTACCAAACTATCCAAAATTATTAAACTACTTAAGCATTTAAACAGAAGTAAGCAAACGTTACAACTTCCATTAAGTGGATGACAACAGTACATCAGTAATGGAAGCTATAAAAATAGTTAAAATATTTCGTTAAATAATTTTTTAGAGATGGTATTTCAAATTAACTTAACGATCCAATTTTTTGTTACTATAGGATTAAACTTAGTGGTTACAGGAGTTTTTGTCATACAACGAGTGGGAAACTTATGTAAACTGGGATGCTGGCCTGGAATGGTTCATTCTGCCAGTTTCTGTCATTGTGTCAAAGTTGTGCGATGCCATCTCTAATGACCTCGATGTCGACGAGATGTTAAGCCTTATATAAACTGGGTTCAGTCCCGGTGGGATTGCGTGGAATTTTCGCTGCTGGGAATCCATAGACCCGTTTGAAGGGTACATATACGCATTACCCCTTCCCTAGCATCAAAACTTGTTGAAATAATGCAAAATTTTAAACATAGATCACATCTCATTAGAGTTATGTGACTTCTGATTAATTGGTTTTCTCCTTCAATGCTGTACATGGCATGCACTTATTAAGTCGTACGGAATTTAAAATTAACAATTTTTTTTAGCTAAGAAAATAGAAGTATAGAACAACTTGTGTACATATACCTACATATCTTCGTATACATCTGAAATGTTAATTTAGGGACTACTTACAATACGGAGTGAATATTTGAAAGTCAATTTAAGGCAAAACGTATTGAGAAGCACATTTTAATTACACATTTTATTAATGATATTTTTTAAAATTTATTTTTTTTGCATTTGCAGGCAATATACAGCTCAGATATTTCCATGATATTTTAGTACGGAGTACTTTTGCATCACATTCCTAGGTCTTTGAGTAGCACGTTCGCGTCCTGGTTTCAACAACGCAGCCGATATATTGTCACTCACCCCTCCTTCCTCTTCATGACATTTGACCAGCAACAATTTTCGTATATTATATGTGTATCACTATCATACTTTCATTAACGAGTAAACTTTGAGTACAATGCGTGAAATCAGGAAATAATATGACATACTGTTTATATGTTTTAAATATAAATTTAACTAAATAGTTAAGTATTTCATACCACTACAATTGGCGCTGCTTACAGCTTAAATTTAAATGCATGAAATATCAATATCAGTTCACATTATTTCAGAAATTGTAACAAGTTTTCAGATTACGTAAACTTATATCCTCGCATTTGTAAGTCACCAATGTTTCAAAACAGCTATACATTTTTTAAATGTGACAATTGTTTTGATTGGTTCACTTGATTCGCCAAATTTGCTTTGTAATAGTTAAATGCAAGGAAAACATTATTATACGACCTACATGCATTTAAATTAAAAATAATGTTTGTACTAGATACTACAGTTTATTGAGTTTACACCGGGTGACTTTATTTTTAATACATAGGATATTTCCTCACATCATGTACCACAATAGGTCGAAATGCATATAAAATATTTCACGGGTGAGCAATCTCCTTTACCGGGCTGTCAAAAAAAATGTGTAGATACACACATAGACACACACACACATATATATAAATAAATAAATATATATAGTACATATATACACACACACACACACTCCCCGTCCGTTTGAATTAAATCTATCACAAACGCCTTTTCAGAACTAAGGTAATATTTAGTTATATACCTATAACCCTTAAATACCCTCAAATGCCTTTGTTTCTTTATATAAATGTTATACACACAATTTCAAGTTATTAGTATTTTATTTTGATAAATTTAAGATGAAGATATTTCTTTATTATTTTCCTCGGTGATAAAGCATTTCCTGTAGGCCCTATTGATCCAATTAATTTGATTTGTTTTATATAAAACCAATTTGTTTGATTAAAATTTCCAGTACCAGTGCTCCGATGCAGTCATGCGGAACTTTGGAAGTTTATTTGAAAATAGTGCCACATACACTGCATAAAATCTTATGTTACTCATACGAGTTCATAGATGGCAAACTAATTACATATTCAGTTTAGTAAGGAACTCTTTTCAAACAATGTAGTCATGAGAATAGGCAAGGGCCTGTAAATAAGTGTAGCGTCCTACGTCATGCATTGTTGGCCGATAGTTATATAGCACGGTCTAGTTGTTTACAGACAATCACAGACGTCCAGTAGTAGTGCACAAGGTCTGTCATTGGCCCAGTCAAATAGGGACTCAACAGTAATGAACTCAAAGCATCAGAAATGAATACATTACATTGAAGCCTAACAGTCAACTTTTCCCGCGGTGAATCACCTTCTCTAATTATGGCCGTTTCGGGACAAATTCTGAAAAACACATATTGGATTTTATGCGAATTAGTACAAAATTAGAATGTTTTATGGGAAAAGCTATGCACTTTACCCACTGATCTGAAATATTTTGCTGTAAAGTACCCTTTTTTCAATTTTTTTTTCCATTACCGGTATTTAATATTTTTCCGGGGACGAATTCCGGAAAAAGAAGAAGTTGTAAGCGGATTTACGTGAATTTTGAATATGTTATTCTACGAATTTTTCATCAAATTTTGACGTAAAAAACCTTTTCTTGCAATTTGTCCATAAATCGACCCCTTTCTCTCGTATCTTTCTTGGACTAGAAACCGACCCGTCTGGCTAACGGTACCCGAGGGAGGTTGGCGATATTCACAAGATCAGTCCGCGCGGTCTTGCCTGTGCCTGGCGAATGGAGCGTAGAGCAAAATAATGCGGTCCGTTTGTCATGTTTTATCTTTTTCCTCATCGCGATTTGGCCCGGCTCTATACATTAACAAGTTAGTACATATTTTTTTTTTTACCTATCGATAGCTATGAACTGACTGTTATTATAGCCTACTGTGTTTGCCTAGCCTGATAAGGCTAGCTCATTCAAAATTTCTCACAACGTCGGCGTTAATTTTTCATTGCCTCAATTATTTTCTGAAAATTCTTTTCTACCGTCCATGTTAGCATAATTATACATGAAAGGTTAAACGTTCCCACCACCACACGCAATTAGTATCAGTACTTAGTTACAAAATTTGCAGCAAGAAGTTCATTTCTTAAAAATAAGGCAAACGCACTACAGTAAGAATTTAACTACAAAGATGCAGCAGAAGAAAATGAAAACTAAATGCGCGCAGTTAATGCAAAAATTGTTGAATTTAAAAATTAATCATAAACGTTGTCCTAAAGCCATTAGGACTCAGGTACATAAAATCTTAGAAACTGTTTTTACAGTTCAGCAAATAGAATGACTTCTGAAAAAAGAACAAGCAATATGGAAAAACAGTGACATTGCAGCAACAATCACACTGCGTTCAGTTTCCCGGAAAGTGTATATTTACCTTTGAAACAGTTGGGATTTCGTTACCTGGATTGTTTACTCTGAGGAAATGTACAAGGAACTTGTGTCAACCTGATTTGGGAAAAAAAAAAAAAAAAAAAAAATCGAAAATGATTAGTTTACTGGAAAATTCGACGCTTTTCTCGTTCAATGAAATTAATATCTGCTCTCGAGTCTGCTACAACAAACAGAAGATCGAGCGTTAGGACCTTACAGAATGGTATAAGTAGCAATGGCCAGAAAAGTGTACGTCAAAAAGTAAAATAAGCCACGTAGTTATTTTCTGACAATATGGCAACAATTATATTTTGAATTCAAGATTTCTTAAGAGGAGTCCTTCGCGGCGTCAAATTTCCACCTTTGACGCGTGGTAACAGCGTAGCGATAAGAGCCAGTGTCCCACGCTTGACGAGAAGCATATCGCCTCTATTCGCAGCGCGCCAAACTGCCTTGCAAGGTTTCCGTTGTAGTCTTTTTACTATGGGACTTTAAGCGGTGGCCCCAATATTTTATTTTTGAATAGTTTGAAGTAAAGACCAACGCATGCTTCTCGTTTTGCGCTTTACGAATTCAGGAAATATTTTCGGAGTTACAACAGTCTAAATAACCCGTTTTTAGCCATTTTGAGAGGCCCGAATATCATGTTTCTAGCAAGCGTGCTGCATTTTTGAAAAAATAGAAGCATGGTTTCAAGTGTGTGTTCTTTAAGTAGGTAAACATATTATGAATAACTTTAGCGGTTTCGCGTAAAAATGTATGCGCGTGACACGCTGCAAAGCCGTCCATGCGCCAGTCGAGGACTCCTCTTAATGACTAAAAAAATTCTTGGCACAGCGAATTTGGTGTGCGCTTAGAGCAACAGATTAGTAGTTTTAATTAAACTAAATGTGTTACTGCAGAAATCAGAATTTCCGAAAAAAGTGATAATGCCATTCCAAAAAGGTATTTTGATTTCTATGTTATCATTCATAGAAACGTATAGCTACTTGCCAAAAACTGAAATGCTGTAGTTTATTTTGACAAATTGCATAACTTAGAAAATATGTTCTATAGAATACAGAATATTGGATACACATATGACAATTCAACACCAACAGATTTTAAGTAATGACCGAGAATGCTCGTGTTAGGGAATTAAATACCAACATTCGGTTCATCAGCTGTTATTACCGAATATGAAAAAAAAAATCAACCATATCTAACTAGTCAGATGTTTGTCAGTGTGGTTAAAAATGCCGAAACAGACACATTGTGAGTATAAACCGTGACATAGACAATAGTTAAACATCTGTGAATGACAAGGGCTTGGCTGAAATAAATAAAGATAAAGAAGTACCGAGATACAGCGCGGGATATGTAGGTAAATTTTCCAACAAATGTTCTGTATGATTTTATTTCATCAATTTCAAATGGTAGGGAAATATTAAATTTTATATAAATTAGTATTTTGTACTATTTTGCAATTATTTGAAAATATTCATTGCAGTACTTTTTCTGGAGGATGGATAGAAGCACTATGCCCTGGTGGACTGGCTGTAACGTCAGAAAAAAATAAGTATCTTTGCAACTGCTGAGTGATTGCTTAACTTAAGTTGCAGACAGACTTTAGTTAAAAAGAAAGGAATCCTGAAAACACATTTTTCAAATGATATTGCCCAAGTTTCCGTCCGTAGAATCTAAAGCGCTGTGAAAATTTGTGTTTACCAGGACATTCGTCATCAGGCTTCATCATATCACGAATATGAAATTGAAACTCTTGAAAGCGACAGTTGAAACTTCATATGTATTGCTGTGAACTGAGGTAAGAGGATTTTAATTTTTTTTAATTTCGATTGTCTTGTCTTATTTTCAGCAACAGTGCATAAGCAAAATCATTATTAAAATAGGAACAGTACTGTATTTGAATGAAATTTGTATGCGATTTTTGCACGCGTAAAATTTTACTCTATGTTTTTCACTGTCTGAAAATTTGCACAAAAAATATTTAGTTTATGATCGAAACAAATGTTACGGAATGCTTTTCAATGCAGTGTAATATAAAGTAAATTGTGTTTTTTTAAATGTGGCGTCTTGCATAAATGCAGTTCTGTCTCAATGTTTATACGAAAAGTACAAAGTTAATGTTCAAAATAAACTATGTGTATGTATTCTTAGTAAAGTGTTATATATGTGTTTTTCAGTGTAACGCCTTCCTCTAAAATCTGTGCCATTTACAATTTGTTATTTTACTGCGTGTCTTTCAGAAACATATCTTGAGCTACCTCAAAATTTGTTTGAAAAAAAAAAAAAAAATAGTTTCTATTCGAAACAAATTTTACTCGAGCGTGATAATTATGCTTGCACTTGCACCACTTTACGTTTTAGCAGTGTCCAAACTTACCAATTTGTAATTTAGGTTAGCGGGAATTTCAAGTAGATGTGGGTATTTGAACTTCTCTTGGCAACACAGCTTGTGTTCAGTTTAGGAACTATGCTACTGTTTAATTTCCTCAGTAAACAAAAAATTAAAAGAAACATAAATGTGTTTCGAAAAGTAATGAATGATTTAATTTTTGCTTTTCATTACGGATTAGGTAAATGTGATATATTATATACTTTTATGAAATATATTACATACATAAATTTCTTCCTGGTAAACTAATATCATTATTAAGGAACAAACAGAATGCCACGCTCCTGCTTTGTTGTTTCGTCTGATTAACTGTTGTTAATCTTTTTAAAACGTTCTTTAAAAATATTGTTAAAAAATATTACTTTAGCGGTAAAATATGTTGTAAATAAAGTGAATGTAAATAATAGATACCTTAGAGGAAAGCGTTACACTAAACAACTCACATTCTCAGCGGCCTGCCTACACGGCTGGCAGGCACATGGGCCGTACTGTTCTTGTGGCAACCTTCGAAAGATATTGCAACAGTGTCAGCCAGTCGCTGCAAGAATTTTTATTCCCACGTTATCTTGGTGCTGCTGTCTCGCGCCCCACCTCCCCACCCTTCTACCAACTGTACGTGACAAAGGTCCTGTCCAAAAGTTGGAGGGGGGGGGACATGCTTTCGTACAGTTCAAATATTTCTTGTCTTTCTCACCAGATGGAAGCATTTCACAGGGGACTTGTAGTCAACCTCACACATCGTTACATACATTTGATTTTATGTCTAAATTTCGTGAACTAGTTTAACAAACTGCAATATTATTGCTTATAAAATTCATTTAAATGCAACAGTATGATACGCTGTAGTATTTTTGTTTCAAATCGTTGGTTAAAGTGTCTAAATTTGTACTGAAATTACATAACAAAAATTTATGAAAAAATGCATTTACATTAGCATGTAAAATGCATCAGTAAACTGTTTCAAACAACTATTTTTAAAAACCGAATGTGACAGCACTTTTTCGTACTTTAATCTAGCAAGTGAATGCAGTAATTAGTAAAAATTTTTATTCTGATTCTTGCTGTAATGGCTGCAAAATTAGTATGCAAAGTTCTTTTAAAGTGTCAAAACATATATTAAAAATTTTTTTCTAAAAAAAATTAGGTTTCTTCAATACTTGTCATTTATGTCTACTACAAAATAAATAATTTCAAGTTCATTTTAACATTATTTATTTAGGGAATAATCCACCTTAAGACCTCGTTGTTAAAGAGCCGTAAAACCCTCTCTCCACACCTGTACATCTCGAGTACAACAACAAAGAAAAAGCAGCCCTGTGTAACTTCTGATAGCATTATTTATTCTGTTTAGGAGATTCATATGTCTGAATAAATTTTGTATGACTACCATTGCAGTATTGCTATAGTTATGACTGGGGGAACTCCATATTCCCCATACAGTTTTGCAAAATTCTTGAGCAATTTTTTTACAAGCGCTCTAAGTTAAGTGTTCCCAGGAAAGTCACCAATTGTATCTCTAAAAAAGAAAAGGTGGGAAATGGCCGCTAGGCTACTACATTACTAAAAACGTAGATAGAGATGCACAAGTACTTACAGAGACGGTACTTGCGGATTGGAGAACACACAAAACATAGAAGGATAACACATTTTTGCGCGGTTGTAACGTTTCGTGTTGTCCTATGTTTTGTGTGTTCTCCAACCTGCAAGTACTGTCTCTGTAAGTACTTGTGTATCTGTATAAAGTACACAAAATTTTCAATTAAGCCCTTGATCAAGGTATGATAACACTAACCAGTTGTGGTTGTTTAAATATTGGTGTCAAACGAAACGATAAAACTTCTTGATTACATTTCTTGTGAAAGGAATGAGAGGGAAACACATAGTTTTCAGCCAGCTTCCAAGGATATTGTAGCAGTTTGTATATTTTAACATAATGGATGACTTGAGGTACATGCCTCTGACATCACACCGTCATACCTCAGGGAGAGAGTACAGTGCGAAACAAAGCTTGTTTACAAACATGCTGTTTGTCAGTTGGTGAGGCAGAAATCAAAAATTTTTTCACTCATAGACTTGCACGCAAGTGTAAAAAATAATAGTTTCATTTTGTGGTTAAGATACGCAAATGCAAAGATTAATATCTACCTGAAAAAGCAGCAAATTGCAAACAAATAATTAAACTTCTTTACATACATCTCATACTGGAAAAGTGAAGCCAAATGCCTGTATGAAGGTTATGTTCGGTTGCAATATCCATGGAGGTAGGAATTGTATTCCGCACTAGACTGAAGCTCCGCCTCATTTCAAGTCATCCGTTAAGTTTGTCCATTTTGTGGATGTAACTTCCCACCAGAGACTGAGAACTCAAATTTCAAAAAGTTTGTAACTACTGTAGTTGCAAGCTGTCACAGAACTACAATATGCAATCCAGGTTCAATCCTCGGATTTTCACAAGTGAGAATTGTGCCGGACGATGTTACTGTCGGCGGGTTTTCTGGAAGATCTACCGTTTTTGCCACACTTATATTCTGTTGCTGCTCCATTTTACATTATTCACGCTCATCGGCTCTCAATGCCATAGCTGTTACGAGCTGTCCAAATATATTAACTTCACGAAAACACAATAACAATATAATACCACCTTCACTGGCACAACAGTAACATGTTAGTTTTGCAACTGAAATGACGTTGTTTTGAATCCGAATCTAAACATCTTGCTTTAGGATTCTGATGGTTTTTTGAGTGGGAAGTAAATGCTGAATGATTCCTAACTAGTTCACCTGATGACACTCAAAATGTGCATGTAGATCCCTAGGAATAAGATTTTCTTTCTGGAAAAATGTTAAATGTTTGTCTAACAAATTGATTACACATGGGAAAATAACACACACTTCAATAAAATACTAGGGGCATTGCTTAAGGCTTCTGCCTACCTCGGAGCGCTGCGGGAGTAAGGATAGGGTTTTACATGTTAAACTAAATTCCGTGTAGCTCAGTCACCCTTTGAGATATCGCTTTCGGATATAAACCATTTTCTGCATTGAGAAGAGGAGAATACTGCTACGTAAACGAAAATGTGAAAATAATTTTATGATTACGGGGTTTCGAGTGTTTAATTGGCATGAAAACACTTATTTGCTCATAGTTTTCAGGGTATTGATATAACTTGCTAAAAGATTCCGTAGCAGTGTGGGCCGTATCGTAATGAACGAAAAAGTCACTGGTGGCATATATGCAGGTTTGAAAGTGACTGAGATATTTAGGAATATAATTTAACCTGTAACGTCCTATCCTTGCTGCGGCCGGAGCTCTGAGGTAGGCAGAAGCCTTAAGCTTGTGACGCATCCTGCGTCTGCTGTTGTTTGTTGTCTATTGTTGTTGTTGTCACTGTAGTGGGCGTTGAGGTTATGTGGCTTGGAGTGCTCCGGATAGCTCAGTTTGTTCAATTAAATGGAGACGGAAACTATTACTGTATTGTGATTTTACAAATTAAATTCACAAACTAAGGCAACTGTTTGTTTATTTTCAATTTTACCTTTTAATTTTTTTTCTTACTTTGTGATGATTCTACAAGTGATGGTTTGGTACCAAAACACAAATAAATGGTCAGATGTCCGGCATTACCATACCCGAACTTGATTAAACAAAACAAACTAAATAAATACGAAATACCCGTCCGTTGCGTGAAACTTTAGCAATTGATATGCTATGCCATCCCACAGTTATGGCACAAACCCCGTATCTACCGCCACCTTCATATAATTTTTTAAAGTTCAAAGAAAAGAAAAAAAAACTCCAGGGGCACTAAAGCCTACTGCAGCCTCTCCAGCGCTCCCAGTGCCAGCCCCACTGGACCTTCGCAACGTGCAGACGTCTCTTTCGCTCCGCCATCACTACACGACTGATAAACCCTCGACGGACACGGTAATTAACAGCGCACCACGGCGGAGCGATACAACAGTATCCAAAATCTAACAAAACCAGCAAAATTACCCTTAAAACATGAAACAAAGCATTCCAAGATCTGAATTTATAGTTTTTACATTGAAATATAATTATTTATCCACACAAATATAATAATTGGGGACAAAAGGTGCGCAACAGTGGAACTACTTTTGCGGCGCAATACCCTAAGCAACCCCTGTGATGGCTGACCTACGTGCGTCAATAACCTACGTCATGGAGAGAATTCCATGAAGCAAGCGATCAACCACAACATCGGTGCCAGAAATCCTACAGCCTGGAGAAGCTTGCAACACAAGAAGTTACTCACTTCACCAGGGAAAATTTAATAATATACAAAAATTACCAAAACTCAAAAATTAGTTACAATACAAGAAAAAGTTATATCAACAAAAATAATTAAAACTTTACTGTGGTTTATTTGAAATCAAACAAGCCAGGAAAATAATCAAATGACTCTACTTTAAAATTCCTGACTATTTCATATTTAAATTTTGAAAGGATGAATTTAAATTAACATGTCCCCAATTACTAAGTAATTGAATCCTGTTGTATCATACCAGATATCTGATGAACTCATACTGAATAGGCATATACCCTGTTATTACAAATTAAAATTTAATTAAGAAAAAAGAAAACCTTTTTATAGATATTTAAACAAGGTGGGGAAGTGGCTGAACACTTCACAAGCTGCAGGAAACTCCTCTTAATGAGCAGACTTGTAATTTTAATGGTAAAACCTCTTCACAACAAACTCTTTTATAACAACCTCTTTTATAACAACCTCTTTTATAATAACCACCTCTTTTATAACAACCACTTCTTTTATAACAACCCTTTCCTCAAGAACCGTGGGGTTTTAAATAGGGATTTTACTGTAAAATTAAACCTCTTTCCCTCTACATAAAGACCCTATTCTATGGAACTGTGTAGAGGTTTTATTGTAATAAACTAATGTTTTTAGCACACATCAACATAAAATAATAATAATTATAATTATTATTGTAACTAAATTAACCAAACAATTATAGACAATGAAATGAAGATACATACATATACCTAAATTAATACTGTAGTCTCAATTCATTACAGTCCAATTTCAGTAGCCGTTTGCTGGTATAAGTCAATGTTATACAGATTACTAATGATATAAGGCCTATGTAAATTAGTACTTACAATTAATGGTAATTGCTAATTTCAAATGTTAAAATGCTGTAAACATTTGCTGTAAACATTTGCTGTATTTACCGTGGAGAAACATAAAAAATGTTTTGTTGTACTGAACACAATTGCTAATTAGCAACAGCAATGATAGTAGTGTAGCAGAACTGCTGCTGGCTGTACTTTAACTCACAGGCGACAGGCGAAAGTTTAAGGTTATGTTGCAATGTTTTGGTGATGACCACTTAACCAACTATTGCTCAAAAATGCTCAAGATGAGGCACTGTCCCACACAATGTGGAGTAATATATAGGGAATGTTTACAAAAAGATAGATGGTTTCACTCATACCGTAATTTATTTACTGTTAAACAGTTTCAAAGTTACACCAACACTCATGACGCACATCAATAATCGTACGTAGCATAAAAATTTTCAAAATTCAATTCCTGTACTTCAATCACAACAACAAAAATTATGTCGAAGCTAAATTTCTCACAACCATGGCCTGTTTGTACCGTTCACCTACAACTAGATTTCAAATCATGTATGTAAACACTACCTGAACACCATATCAGCAAACCCACCACCGCCGAGCTCAAAATAACTTGGAGCTCCCTCTCGACCACTACTGGCGCTCACTCCTGGCTACCACTGGTACTCATGCTCGACCACTGCTGGTAACCACGGGAAGACATGGTAGCTAAAAGCAAGCCTCGGTGGAGTGACACCACAAGGTCCAAACCATCGAAAATTATACAAATTTCCTTTAAAATCATCTTAAAAAGGCTACCATTATCTTTTTTATGAAATTCATAATAAAATAACATACAATTTTAACATAAAACTGTTCACTAAGGAAAAAAAATTTCAAACAGGCAGGAATATTTCCAAGGCACGATACCCGAAGTAGACAAATGTAAAACCTGACCAATATGTATCAATCACCTGCATCACGAAGAAATTCCATTAAGCCGATGATCTGACCACAACGTCAGTGCCAGAAATCCAACAGCTTGGAGAAGATTGCAACATACAAAGTTATCTACTCACTTTACCAGGAAAATTTAATAAACTACATAGTAAAAACTGCCAAAACTCAAAAAATAAGAACATGAAACCAAACAAAAGACTCTACTGTAAAATTACTGACTGTATTTTATATTTAAATTTTTAAAACTGAATTTAATTTACTCATGTACCCAATTAGTATGTTGTTGAATCTCGTTGTACCATTCTGAACACCTGAAAAAGGCACATAGCTTGTAGTTAAAAGAGTTACATTAAAAAGTAAAAAATAAAATTTTGTATCAATTTAAATTAGGTACGGGGAAGGGCTTACTCACTTTACAATAGCGAGGGTTACTTCTTGGTAGTCCGTGCTTCAGCCAATATACTGTAGCTCATACGGAGTACACGTCAAAGCTTAGGTGCTTAGTCATTTTGATACACTTATAATATGTTTTTTTTTTTTAAGTTTTCTTTCCCAAAGTGGTTTAATTATATTTTATTGTAGTCGTACTATGGGATGGGTTATGGCCCCTGGGCTCCCTCTTTACACCCACACCAGACGTAGTTAACAACCGCATCCATCTTGTCGTCGTACCAGGCCACAGGCCAGGTGGAGTTGCACCTGGTCGCGGCAGGTGTTCGCAGAGTGTGTCAGTGGCAGGTGTGCGCTGGTTGGTAATGGCAGATGTGCGATACTTGAGTGTGTGTGGCAGATCAGTGATGGTGGCAGTGCCTGTGTGAACTTGACACCGACGTGTGACACCTGCCATCCCGGCCATCTGCCAGTGCAGGACACATGGCTTTGCTGCCCTCTCCCTCTACCAGGGCATAGAAGAAGGCAGTCTGGAAGCAGCGGACGCGACGGGCGGAACGAGAGAGACGTGGTGTGCTTCGGGACTCTGATTCGTCCAGCGAGAAACAACGTGTGTGTATCCGGCCCAGTGTTTTACTTTGTTTCATCATTTGGAACTGGCTCGCTTAAGGCCCTAGAGTATGGGGGTGTGAACCGCCACCATAAGTGTCCATGAAAGGTGTAGTTTTCTCCAGATCCTCCCTGCGTTTTCCGATCCGCAGCTGTTTCGACTCGCCAGGTGAGAGAGGGGCACGCTGGCACGAACAGACCACGACCCATCGAGGCCCGTGTTCCCGGCTACACGCTCAACCAGGTGGCGCCCAGAGCGTCCCGACACAGCTCCAATCCGACCTCACTCTCACCGGACACGGCGTCATGTACTCACATACTCTGTTATAAATTAACACCCAAATTGCATGCCCTTTACATTTTTTCCTACTTGCACTTCAAATATATAGCTATGTGTTGGGATTATTCCTTATTTAACGAAACTACTAAATGTAAATTCATCACATTTGCATATTGAAGAAAAGAACAAACACATCAAAATGTCAGTATAAGTATAAAAATTAGGCATACTAATAAGAAACATGATTTTTGGGCATCTAAAAATGGCTGAAAAACAGCTTTCTCAGACTGCCTATTATGAAACAACCCAATTCGAAAATAACACAAAAATATAAAATGTGTTCCAACTTTTAAACCACAGTTTCCATGAACTAAATGATATGGTCACAGCTTAAGCATCCATAGGAAAAAGGAATAACATTAAAACACTGCACTGTGCTTGAGTGGCTAGCATATAGAAGTGACACTGTATTACGTTGATTAGTCTTAGCGCTCATCAATTTTATGTCACACAAAAACATCATGTCTAGGTAGCCTCCTTAATAATACTGAGGATTCTCATTAATACAAACCCTGTTAGTACAAAGTTCTTATCAATACAAAGTGGTTTTCTTTCCCCTTGGAAAAATATGAAATATTAATTTACATTTTCAATAACTTTATAGCAAAACAATATAAAATCAAGTTCTGTTGTTAAAAGAAGTGTAGGTGGTGGTATGAAAGTTTTTATTTTGGGACTAAATATCCTGAAAATATGCTTACAGAAATTTTAAGAGATTTGGTAAACACCTGTTAATACAAACCTCACTATCACAAACTGGAAAAAATTAGGTCCCTTTGGGTTTGTATTTAACGAGGTTCCACTGTATTTCTTATATGAGACAGATTATACTGTGTACTACTGTAAATTTCAGAGCACCATTCACATTCCGCAGATTCACTTGTTAGGCACACTGCGAGCGCAGTATACTTGAGCACGCACTACTCCAGTAGCTCCAGGGTTGGGAAGCAGACTCTGCGCTCCAGCCACCTGGCAACACCCAGCATGAACTCGTCTCTGAGATATGGCGCCATGAGCTGCAGGCTGACAGGCAAGCCGTCCTTGGATAACTTCACCGGCAATGTCACTGCTGGTATGCCTACAAACCACGACAGTAACAAGTCTGTGTAAGATTCAACCCTGTTTGAAATCAGCAAGAACCAAAGAATACATCACAGAAAAAACTTAGTAGATTTGCAATGATCTAACTGTATTCCGGATAGTTATAGTCAGTGTAGCATCTGAAAAAGTGGTACCCACAAACCATAAAGAAACAGGTAAGGAATAAAACACTTTCGTCAAACTGTCGAGTTCTCTACTCTTGCCTGACTGGGGCTGTAATCACAGGGAGTTAAACTCTGGCTAAGTAGAGCAAGAGGTAGGGCCCATGTAGTTGGAAATGGAGCTGTGCGCCTGAAGAGTGTTATCCGGGGAAAAGGCTAGCACCGAGCTCCCTCCAGCGATACTGGACGGCTACTACTGTTCAAAATTGGGGTAGGCTTAGAACTTGTCTTATAATAATTGCTGGAGGAGCCTCTGTTTCCTCTTAGAAGATGTGGACATAGATGCCTGAGGCTCTGATCTTGATTCTACAATTAGCTGTTACACACGTTGGTGCATTAACTCAGTCCTTTCGGGGGACTTTAATGGGCTGAGAAATAGCGGTAGAGGGTGCCGGATGTCCCTCAAAATTTGACTGAAGCGAAACGTAGAGAGGGGGTGATCACTCACCCTAGTGAGTTGGTATACACAGTAGGATTGGCACAAATTGGTCAACTGGGGTTTCTCCTGTTCCATTAACTGGCGGGGCAATTATTCCCTGGTTGATATACATGACAGAACTCTGTTATCTTGCTCCTGAGCAGCCTTTAGGCAGCATCCGTTGAGTGCTGTTACTCTTCAGGAGACAACTCGAGAAAGGATTTGTCCAACATTACTTAATGAAAAACACTAGGAAATTAGATTTTTTACTTGATTTCCATTTATTCAATAATTTACAATACGTACATTGCTAGTTTACATTTGGATGCAGGTTCACTAGTAATTAAAATTCACACATTAACACTCAATTACTCCCCTTAAATACACATGGGTAACAACACTATTTCTTGAAACCCCAATTTTCCCATTTCTAGAATAGCGTGTCATCTGGCGGTTGTGAGAACTACACTCTGGTGCATTTATAAATAGTGCACGCAACTCAAGGGGCACCTCAGTAACCCCTTCAGTCACCCATACTCTAGACAAGACGTAGGGTACAGGTAGGAGGGGCAGACTTCAGTGGCTATACAGACCACAACCCTAAGGTAAAGGCGATGGAGGGTGGGGGGATGTCTAGACTTGTACGGAGCCCTAGAATGCTGAAGTTACTGGCGAGAGCTCGCCCTTTTATACCCTTTTTGGGGATTCAGTCCAATTAGTGAGTGCTAGGATGGCTTGGAGGGGGGAGGCAGAAGCTGTTTGCTGATAGCAGGTAGGCCACCCCAACATTAACAACTTCTCTGTAAACAAAAGAATTTCCTCTTCACGCACACTATTTCCCAATGCTATGTTGTCATTTAAAATTAGAAAGGCAGAATACATAAAATTAAATGCATAATCACTGGAAGTAAAATACAAAAAATAATATTATTTACATTAACACAGACTGTGGCAAATACTGTACTATTAAGCAATGTCCTAGGCCGTGATTATTACCACAGTTTGTGCAGCCATACCTGTTTGCTAATCACACATTTATTTATCAACAATAACATGATAAGAACACACACATTATAGACACCTTCATTATCTAACGGACATACGCAATTGCAATATAATTACGTCCTAGAAATCTTAGAACGAGATTAAGAAAAAACAAACAAAATAAAAACATTTATTTAACCTATTTATTTTCATACATTAGAAAAATTAGGCTACTTTTCAAGTAATATTACGTTAGCTGTGGTAGTTAAATGTGTACAAATACAGGGATACAATGTTGTCACGTGAAATACAGTACATAGCCAATGATGCAAACGACACCATCTGTGACGTAGGATCCATAACTAGATGCTCACCATGCACTGGCATTTTCCTATAGCATATTGTGTTGTGTAAATACTGAAATCTGAACTACCAACACCAAATAAACAAGTTAACTTGGCTAAAACAATTCTGAAATGCAAACATGGTGTCTGCTGGAGAAGACTCGGGTTAGCAGTAACATTTCAATTAGATGTACCCAAGTATAACCTGGTATGCCAAGAAAGAGGTTGAAAATAAGCACAAGACATTTAATGAAACACAATAGTCAGACGACCTGTACCACCTACTACAATGTGTAAATGAGTTAGATAAATTTTGGTTAATGAGTTCAAAACTTTTTACGGGCAAATGCATACTCTTGTATACACACAGCTAGGAAGGACACAGGACTACCGGTATTTTTTGTTGGAAAATTAAGCTAAAAACTAAAGACAACACCGTTAAGATAGATTACACACAAGATTAAGATAAAATGACTTCATAGACGAAGATCAACTAAATACAGGTGACACACAACACACAAGGTTTCACGAAAATAACATCCTTAAAAATACATACTGTAATTCTAATATACATATAACACAGTATAAAAAAGGTTTCCTTTAATTACATTGTGACTATATGTTATGATAGGCAGCACACACACTCGCATGCATACGAGTGTACACATATGCGCGCGTGCACGCACGCACACATACACACACACACATCACAGCCAAAAGAAAATGTTCAAACTACGAGGTCAACTTACCTGCCATATTCGCAGGCTGCGTGCAGTAGTCCTGTGTGGCACACTGTGTTCTGTTGTCATTGCTAACAAACTCGCTGTACCTCGGAGCAGTTGTCAATGTTGCCGGTGTCAACAACACATCAACGCCTGACCGCCACACCTCCAAAAAGTCTCGTGTAATAAGACTGCGTATCTTCTGTGCTTGCGTGAAGTACTTCTCATAATTCCTACAAAAAAATGTTTTAAATATATATTTTCTATAAACTTATATTATAAATATGTACTGCATGCAAATTTTACATCACCAACAGATAGCGCACAAATGCAGTTTTTTCCCCGTACATCTCACAGGCAACTTCAAATCTATCACCTTAACATTAGATCACTGATTTGAAACATTGATGAAATAAAAACAATTACAGAATGTAATGAAGTTCATATTTTTGCAATAACAGAGAGCTGGTTGAAACCCGCAATTACTTCTGAAATGATAAATATTCTTGGCAACGTATAATTCAGGCAGGACAGAGTGGGTCGCAAGTCTGGAGGTTGTGCATGCGTTTACGTCAACGAATCAATAAATGTAACAGAAATTAACATGAACAGAATGTGATCGAACAACTTTGGCTGGAACTGAATTTTCAAAACCATAAAATCGCATTAGTAGTATGTAGTATACAAACCTCCAAACATTTGCTACAAAGAACTTACATCATTAGAATATTTAATGAACAAATTCCTACCGAGATATGAGAGTACTATTACAGTAGGAGATTTCAACATTAATTTACTAAAACCAGGCGACGCGGGAGCAAAATTTTTAACAGGTACTCTTAACACCTATGGCTTTAAACAGCTAGTTACTGTACCAATGAGAATAGCCCTCTCCACAGAAAGTCTAATTGGTCTCATTGTTATAAAAGATACTAGTAAAGTATTTATTCTGGTCAGTAAGAACTCCTAGGTCTTACTGATCACAATCTCATTTACGTACTTGGTATATGAGTATATGACATACTTAGTATACTGAAAAGCTACCAAGTTAAAACTCTTTGTGGTTATAGTATATTAAATCCTACTGAATTTGTGTACAATATTAGTTGTGCTGACAGGGAAGAAGAAACTAAAGTACCTAATATAGACCAAAAAGTAGAATACTTCAACAATATTGTGACAAAAATATTTCACAAAACATGCTCCACAACGTACAATAGAATAAAACACAATCCAGTTCCATGGTTCACAAACGAGGTTTGCCTTAAAATAAATGAAAGAGACAAATAAAAAAAAATATTCCTTAGAACAAGAAGCGAACAGGATTTGAGATTTATAAACAGTGCAGAAATAGAGTAAAATACGTACATTACACGACAAAGCAAACAAAATTATTTCTCTCAGGCAGCTGACATAACCCTAAGCAGCTATGACACGATCTAAAATCATTTCCGGTCACTAGCCAAAGCCAGAGAACAATTCCCAAAAACATTTTTGTTCCAGATAAAATTAAAGATTATTTTATATCATCCATTCAAAATGACAATGCAACGGTCAAGTGTGATGATCATGAGAACATTGAACTGAGTACTTTTACATTTAAGGAAGTGAACAAAAATGTTATTTATAAAATCATAAATAACATTGATTCACGTGCCATAGGTGTAGATAATTTGGGCATGAAAATGATACAAATGTGTACTCCATATTATTTACCAGCAATATGGGACATACTGTAACTGAATGTCAATCAGAGACTCAGTTATTCCTAAGCAGTGGAAACAATCTAAAATATGTAATACCACTTCAAAAATTAAATATTCCAACATAAATGAAACATCTACGGCCAATAAGTGTTTTGCCAGTAATGTCTAAAATGTAGAAAAAGTTATCCACACACAACTTGCCACTCGCCCTGAAACTAAAAATTTACTCTACACTAGGCAATCAGGATTACACCCACACCATAGTACACACACTGCACTACAAGAAATATATAGGTAATACTGCATATAGAGCTATGGATGACTGCAAAATTACTTTCATGATTTTCCTAGATTTTACAAAAGCTTTTGATATGGTTCACCAAACTAAATCATAATCAATACTCGCCACACCAGAATTGTCACCAGGCTCTTGTGAATGGTTTCGTAGCTATCTCTCGGAAAGAACTCAGTTTGTAGAAGTGAATACATGTAATGGCAAGCGAAACTCAGACTTAAAAAAAGTTGTTCAAGGTGTACCACAAGGATCAATACTGGGGGCCAATACTCTTTTCTTTGTATGCAAACTCTCTCAGAACCTGTTTAAGGTATTTGACCTGCCACTTTATATGCAGATGACACACAACTTATGAGTTTATTTCCCCAAAAGACGCTCAATCTACCATGGATAAAATTAATGAAGATCTTGTTAGTATTGTTAATTGGTGTAACTCACGTGTTCTTAAATTGAACACCTCAAAGTGTTCCTACATAATAGATGGGGCACCTGCAAATATTAAAAAAATATCAGCTTTAACACAAATTCTTATAAACAATGCTCATCCTACAGAAATTTAGGTGTAACACTCAACATATTCTGCCCCCAGATCTCAAGGCTAAACTTTGTGACTTGTTAGCGTTGTCTGTTTTTAATTACTGCTGTGGACTTTTCATATGTTTGAATAAAACCCTTGCATAGAGGACACAAATGTTCAAAACGCAATCTTACAATATTCAATCAATTTGAAAATAGTGATCACATCCGCCAACTTATAAAAGCAAACTGGTTGAACATGGCCCGCAGAAGATTGCACTAATTTATTACTCACATAAATAAATTACTATTGTCGAAAAAACCAATCTACCTATACAAAAAACTGGCCCAACACTCCCAACTGCATAAGCACAACACGAGAAACAAATGCAGTCAAACTTCTTTAATACAAATCAGAGGGGACTGAAATTTGTGCAGTTTGTAATAATGAGGTTTGTATTAACAGGTGTTTACAAAAATACAAGAAAATCCGATAAATATTTTTTTAGGTTGTTTATCCCTGAAATGCAAACATTATCATCACCCCAAAGGCTACTTTTAACCGTTGAACTTGGTATTACATTGTTTTATGCGTAAAGAAAATTTTTATGGAGAATTAAAGCTGATATTCAATTTCTCATCTCATTTCAAGGGGAAAGAAAACCACTTTGTATTAATGAGAACATTGTATTAACAGGGTTTGTATTAACGAGGTTCTACTAACTTCGCAATACTGCGCCACGCCAAGTCAATTATTGTGCCTCTGTCTTGTGGAATGGCCTGTCAGAGGGTTTGAAGAGCACTGACTCTGTTGTAATGTTCTAGAAGATGTACAACTCCATGTTAATGTCAGAACAACTTACTGATCTGTTGTGTTAAAATGTTTTTGATATTTGTTAAAAAGTAACGTATTTTTTTTTTAAATCCGTCACTGTAATTTTTTTTATTTCAGTATTTTTGTATATACCTATTTACTTAAATTTGCAAACTTCTCATAACATTTATTTAAATTTTAATATATTAGTAGTGCTGGCCACAATGCAAGGATTTCAATTAATTAATGTTCGAAATATAGGAAGATTTAAATGTAATCATAGTGTTAAGTTTGTAGAACATGTATATTTGTAAAATGGCCTGTGGCTGAATATGTCATGTATAAAATAAATTAATTAATTAATAACTAAAAAGTATCCTGCTCAATAAGTTAAATAATTTTTCACCTTGTCTAAATGAACATGTACTATAATTTAACCCTTCTAAGAAGGCTTCCTGGTTAAGAAGTATTTTTTTTTTGTCCTCTAGCAAATGTATTAGCAGGTTTTTACTTATTTTCCCACCTCTGCAAAAGAAAATAATTGCCGACGAGTATGCGGCCCCTGACGACATCGTTGAAACCAGCACTGCGTGACGATGCAAACAGATCCTCAGTGGAGCTTCCATGAGCCCTCAAACCAAACTCAATGCCATCATAGCGAGCCATATTACTGGCCACCTCGCACTGGTTCAGCACCGAGTAACAAGCAATAGACAGCTGTGTGTGTGGCATTGAGACCTGCGAATATAAACATAAAGAACGTATAGAAGACAGGGTGCACAAAACAGATTCCAGTATGTTCAGAAACATGTTAACACAGAGTTCATGTTAATAATTTACCTAAGTTACAAAAGTAAACAAATAACGAATAACTACTATGTAGCTCATCAATCACATCCGTGAAATAAACTCTCATACCAGCCAACAACACTTGCTTGGCAACTTTCTCACAATACATTCCCCTTCCCTCTTCATGCCAGGTGGGCCGACTCTACTAAAACTACATTTTATTTATTTAACTTCATTTCATTCAATTACGATTTAGTTTTTGTTACAGTGCTGTTTTTAAATTTCACTAACTTAACCTAAACAACAATCATTACAGTACAAACCTGTTATAACGTTTTTCAAGGGACCCGTGAAAAAAAGTGTTATATGCAGGAAAATGTTATAAGCAGGAATCAATATTTTTGCACCAATTAATGTATATTACACAAAAGTAACTTAAAATTCAATAGTTTATGTACAGTAAATTAAGTCTATAATGAAATTAAATGAGGCTATTGTTTTGTGCTATCAGAAACATGATGAATACATACATTGTGTGTATAATAGAGGCTCTCCCACTTGTCTTCTGTAGGTTCATGATCGTCATCTTTAGGATCACAGTCTTTAATATCACTGTGATGTACACTTATGATATATTCCCAGACATTAATTTGTTTTTTTACTGATTTTTTTACTCTACAGTTCAGTTATTTTATCTGAAATAATTCAGTTAAGAAAAATTTTACCCGCGCTATGGTCAATGTCTGAGAAAAAAAAGATGTTATATGCAGGAAATGAAAATACCAGAGATGTTATAAGCAGGAAATTAATGCATTGTGCTTTATGGAAAAATAGTGGGACCAAAGAAAAGTGATGTTACATGTGGGAATGTTATAACAGGGTTCGACTGTAGTACACAAGAAACTTGTGTGATTACACAGGTTTTTTTACTGCCAATATGACAAATAATTGGTCATCTTAAATTATTATTTTTTGCTAAATTTTTTCTAAGGTAAAAAGGAAAACATAAATAAACAATTGAGAAATTTCCTCTAGTTATGATTCCACACAAAGTACAGTACGTGTCCCAATTTTGGATTAGTCAAACCTCTTTAATACAAACCTGAAGGGACCAAACTTTTGGCTGTTTGTAATAATGAGGTTTGTATTAACAGATGTTCACTAAAATCTTAAAAAGTTTCTAAAATTTTGGTCTCTCTGTTTATCCCAACAAATCAAATAGTCTTTTCGTCATAATGACTTCCTCTTACTTGAGAACTTCATATTGCATGGTTTAATGCATAAACAATATTTTTATTAAACATTAAAGTAATAATTCCATTTCTTGTCACATTCCAAGAGGAATAAAAATCGCTTTGTATTAATGAGAACTTCATATTAACAGGGTATGTATTAACGAGGTTCCACTGTAGTTGAAAAATTTAAAAATACGTAAATGGAAGCACACCAACAAATTACTTCTTATTAGAAAATTACCACGCTCATACATATAAAGCACATCAGTTTTTTAAATGCTGATGATATATTTACCTGCACCACTTTGGCTCCAGCATCTTCGAGCAGATCTGTAACCGAGTTCCAGGCTTCTAAAACATCTGCAGATAGCCCGGCACAGTGGTACTCTGAAGGAATGCCAACCGTTATTTTCCCAACGTCCACTTCATTTTGTGAGGATGCTGACAAGTGATATGTCTCAACTGTTGTAGAATCTAGTTGATCACAGCCAGCTAAAACATCTTCAAAATTAAATAATTATTGCAGATAATTAAAATCAAAATAAAGATTAAATAGAAATTCACTTCTAATAAAACTAGCAATACAAGTACACATTCAGATGATAAATCAGATACCTAATACTGTACAATATTCATCCCAAAATATATTTCTGAATGGGAACATATGCTATTACGATGTTGAATTGGAATGTTATAAGAGAGTTCTATGTACTAGTTAAAAAACATATTTAGCTAGCCATTTCTCTTCCAAAGTATAAAATTTACGGGTGAAAACTTTTCACCTTTGATTTCACAAGGGTATCTATTTTATGGAGTAATTTCCACGAACTGTGAGGGCTCAAAAATCAGTACTAAGGATGTAATAATAAATTGCTTGTTCAGTTAATTCATAGTGATACATAAGACACATTTTTGCTAAATTCAGCCATGTTATTGCCATGGTTTATTAAAATTTAGCAAGCAAATTAAAGCACAGTGTTCCATAAACAGTTCCCTTATACATAAAACAATGTAATAACAAATTCAGTGGTTTAAATAAGTCATGGTGGTGGTAAGAAAGCTTGCATTTCGAAACGCAACATCCTCAAAATATATTTACAGCATTTTTTGAGTTTTTGTGAACACCTGTTAATACAAACTTCACTACTACTGTACTACAAACTGAAAAAATTTTGTTCCTTTCAGGTTTGTATTAATGAGGTTCAACTGTAAATGGAAAACTGTGAGTGGAAAACTTCATACGGTATGTAGTAGAACAGAGAATGAACTTCAACATGTAAAAAGAGTGACGTAATTTAGAACTTAATATTTTGTAATTACCATTGCCTTAAACAGTGAGTACCTAGCACAGTTGCAGCATCATCCACAGTTCTCGCAAGAATTCCGGGCACATCCATAGAGTTGACGAGTGGAATTAGGCCGTGTCTCGACACGAGGCCGTAGCTCGGCTTCAGCCCCACGAGGCCACAGTATGCTGCAGGATTCCTCGTTGATCCTCCTGTGTCCGAGCCTATTCCACTGGAACACAATAGGCTTATAACACAAACATTCTTAACAATAAAACCTTGGTATAGTCTGTTCAGTGTAAGTTTGCCTGTTTATGACATTATCTTCTGAGAAAAATCTCTCTGTTCGTGACAATGATCTTCAGAGAAGATTGTCTGTAATCACTGTTGCAGCAACCCTGTTTTTCCGAGCAGTCAGACAGTTTAAAGGTCCACACAATGAAGTTGCTTGGCATCATTCTCAGAAGAGAAATGTCAAAATCAGACAAACTTCTACTGTATAGACTGTACAGGTGGTTTCAGATAAATTGAGTACTTTTGAAACCTTAGTTGCTTTTTTCCTTTCAGATAATTTCTAGTTTCCTGAAAATTTTCAACACAAACAAAGGCCCTAAGTAACAATCAAAGTAAATAGATCATACTGTACTCAAAAATGTGAGGACACAGTAAGTATTATTATTTTAAATTATTATTCTAGATCAGATGGTTTCCAAGAGTGTAAACTTTATCGCGAACTGCCTACATGACATTTATGATGGAAACCCAAAAAATATTAGCATTATATAGGGAAGAAACAATACATACTGTGAAGTGAGTACTTTTGCAAACCATAAGTGAATTAAGTTGTTAATGTTTAAGTACTGTGGATACCTATTCATTGTATTTATGATTTAAACTTCCGTATTTATACTGTATATACTGGTAGAAAGATAGAAATTGGTTGAAAGGAACAATACGTAACTTGGATTTCAGAAGCACTGAGTTTACTGTCATTATCAGTCTATAACAAAAACAATTTGTATTGTAAAACAGATTTAAAAACCTTTGTAAGTTAAATATTAGAAATATCATAAACTTTCTTAACATGGCTCGCCCCTTCTAGAAATTTTTCTAAAATATTCTCTGAAGTGATTCATCAGAAACTGAACTACAAGTATGCAAAAATCCCAATTTAAAAACTGACCATGATGCAAGTTGGAAAACAATGCTGACGACACTTTCATGTGTATTTTGTAGTTTGAAGAACAGTAAATTACAAATCTGCTTGGCAAAAACAGTCGCAAGGTTTGTAAAAAAACCTACACAGTAAAAAGAACAATACATAAAAGAAATTTGGTAGACTGTACAGTTCATCAAGGTGTGAGAACTCACAAAAAAGCAGCACCGCACGCCACTGCCACTGCGCTGCCCCCAGAGCTGCCTCCACATATAAACCAGTCCTTCAACTCGCCAGACTCGGATACACGCTCGTTCACTGCACCTGTCCTGAAGCTATCTTGCAGGACAGTCTCACCTTGGGCATTCTGGTGCAGGCGATACTCCAGCCCCGAACGCCACACATTCTTCGTCGGGCCAAAGATGGAGTCCACAGTGCCACTTCTGTTGGGAGCACCCACAAATATACATTCACATAACAACCTATAAGGCTTTATACAATGCATTAACTTACACATTTATAAACATATTTTAATAAGCCTTCAACCACTTTGTTTATACCTCAAAATTGTCTGATTCTGGAAGCTTTAACAGTGATGACATTAGATAATCATATATTAAACTGCCTCTCTGTCAAAGCATAACGTGATATTACCATCACCTTAAGTTCGTTCAATAGTAAGTATAACTGTATCACTATATAAACACTAATCATCTATTGGTGTATTGTATCAAGTCTATACCAAATGTGAATACAGAATGGACCATCAATGTAATTTTACTTTGACAACCAAAGTTGTGGATCACCCGTGAAAACAAAAATACTCATCTTAAGAAACTTTACTGCTAAAAAATAATGTCAGATTTTATTTATTTATTACTAGAAATAGTTTCCGAAACCTATTTTAAAAAAAATTAATTGATTAATTAAAAAAAAAAAAAACATTACTCTCCGTAATAGATGCTTCGAAGAAATTTCAGAAATAAATTTCTTGTCATGTGGCTATTACATTTTATAGTTGTACGCTAGTTAATTGTATCTGACATGGTATGGAGATGCTTTGATAGTATTCATAAAAGTCTGAATGAAGAGACAGAATTTAAATATGGTACACAGCATATTAACAAACACAAGTGATATAAGTGTGTAGAAGATTGTGAATTATGAAATTTAGCCTCACACTAGATGAAGCCGTTAAATTTTTGGATCTCAGCTCTCACCCCATTGCAAACTCATCCATGTTGCTCTTTCCAATGATAACGGCCCCAGCATCTTCAAGCTTCCTGACCACTGTAGCATCATATGGAGCCTTGAATGACTCGAGCATTCGTGAACAGCATGTTGCAGGCACATCTTTCATGCAGAAATTGTCCTTGACTGCCACAGTTATACCATCCAGAGGGCCTTTCTGGACGCCTGCACTCACAGGAATTCAAACCAAACATAACTATTTCTAAATTTATGATAATTAACTACAGAAATATTGTAATGAAAATAAAATTTGACAAATCTTCAGAATATAGAAAGAGATACATAATAGAACCCCTTCTTTATAACCCTTGTTTTTACACTTTCCCGCATTTTACACCTACTGTTTATGGCTCCATTTACTGCTTGTACAGTAAAAATTGCTGTGTTTTTACACTTTCCTTGATTTTCTAACAATTTTTCTATAGGTCGTTCGAGATAAAGTGAGCACTAAATATTTAACCTTTGAAAAATATCACTAGCCCTTACTGCATATGATTCTACATTAACTCTAGTTGTGTTATTGCTTGTATAGTTGGCAGCGAAATTACGGAAAATAGTTCCGTGTATTTTACTATTTAAATACAGTAACACAGAACCAAAAACAAATGAACTCGACATAATTGTATTTCATATAATTAATAAACTTTGTTTTATAAAACAGTATCGATTCATACTGACTGCTTAATTTATCTTACACGTGCAAGCATCAAGTGACGCGTCCAGAGAAGTTAGATGTGTCCCGTTGTTAGCCGTTACGTGCTGAAAGATACGAATTGACCGAAAATAGAACTTTAGCAGGGCTTTCTGTAGAGCTCACTTTATTCCGAACCACCTATAGGTCCCGTGAGAATTGTAAAAAGTAGACTGACTACTGAGTAAAATCATGCGTAAGACGTGTAAAAAGGGGTTTGACAATTGAGTAAAAGCGTGAACTGTTGCTGAAACTGATGTTCTAAATATTGATAACAACAACAAATTAATTGAAAATACTGTACTGTACTGATGCAATTAATAGAAATTTAAGAAAATATGTGTGTCAAAATATTGTCCATGGACTTACACAGAATCACGAATGCCTACAGAAATAATTTTATAAAAACAAATAAGGGAAAAGGTAGGAACAAAAGATTGGACGAATATGTGTGTTAGAACTCTGTTGTGTATGAGTAAAGTGCAGTTGGTAATAACTTTATATTTAAAATACATTAAATTTGTGCATTTCTAAATTAAAGTAAATGACACACAAATAATTTCTATTTAAGTTGAAAAAAACCAGAGTGTTTGATTTTAAAGTGGATGTAATCATCAATTTAAATATTACGGAAAAAATTACCTGTAATAAATTATCACGTATATTTCACCAAACCACAAAAATTTTACAATACAATGTATACGTCATATTGACCAATTTATAAACAAAATAACTAACACAGGACTCAAAATCCCATGGCTGTCAAAAATTCCAAGAGAAGTAAAACATATTGTGCTTGTTAGGATTACAAAGGATTAGTTACACCAAGTTAAAATTAATATTTAACATTTTTAATACAACAGGGTGCATACACTAACCTTTCCTGTGTCTTTTAGAAGACTCCGCTGCTTTCTGAGCAGCACGATCGCTCAACACGGTGACGAAGGCATTCAGTGGCTCGATGTACTTCACTCTCGACAGACACAAAGAACACAAATCTGAAGACAGAAGGCTGCCAGTCTTCAACTTAGCCCCAACCTGAAAGTCCAGTTGTGTAAGCTGTATACTGTAAATTGGGTACTGTTGAAGACTGTCTTGACGAGAATAGTAATCAAAGAATATATTTTAAAGTGGTCTTTGACATTAAGTAACAGTGAACGGTGAGATCTATATTTATTACATAAACTACTTTGCTTGTCTTAACAAGTGATGGAAACATACAATTTGGTTCAAATGACAAATGAAAGCTCTGAAAGAGCTCACATACTATGAATAACTTACATGTACTTATTTTTTATTGTTTTAAGTGTGTTTTGTTACAATCCTCTGATAAAATCTCCAAACATTTCATTCCTCCTCCCCTTACAGAAAATAGGCCTAGTAATAATCACAATAAAAATATTAACATATAAATTTTTTTGCAAAATTTCATTTTAGATTGTCGACACATTTGGTGCAAGCTTAACAAACTAGCTGAAAAGAAAATTTTGTCAGTCTTAGCAGAGAGGTTTTGAGCATTAGTGACATGATGGTGGAGGAGTATTCAGAGAAAACCCACGGCGAGCAGCAAAGCCTACAGTGTTTCCTACGTGTGAAAAACAGGAGCAACTCCATTAGGAATTATAGCCAGGTCAACGTGGAGGGAAACGACCACTACAACATTGCGGACCACGCCTGAATTTAGACAAAGAAGTGGTGGGAAACAACAGTGTGAAAAAATTAAGTAACTAGTTTCTAAATGAAAACTACAGGTAGGCCCTACATGTCCACAACAAATTAAATTTGGATCAAGTTTGTCGCACGCTGCTGCACTACCACTGCTTTATAGTTTCATATCACAATTTTTAGTACACTAGACTGGTTGGTCGGACCAGATACTAAAAAACCAGATTACGCAGAGTATTAACGTATACCAAAATGCACCCCAACATGCAGACATAAGATTGTGCGCCAGAACGCATCTGCTTGCCTCAGAGGTTGACATAAGATGAGGCCTTACAATAGTGGTGCTCTGGAATGAGACAGGCGGGAGGAAATGGAAGATCCCCAAGAAAACCTGCAAGGAATAGAACTCGGGTAGCCTTGGTGAGAGGCGAGTGGTCTAACAACTGCGCCAACTGCTGTCTCCTTACTGGTGTACAAAAAATTATGTATCTATTTTCAAATCCATTAGCAGTCTCAAAAATTCTCAAGAACGCATATTGTATCTGTATGATATGAATTACATTTACTAAGAAACTCAGTTCCACTGTGAATGGGTCTATTTATTTTTTTAACATATAATTCTTCTTTACTACAAACGGAGTAAGTCAGAAAGTTAATCCTTTTCAGTATACCTTACTTAGTCCATTCATGCCACCGTACTGGTGGTTCAGGATAAAATGGAGCACATTTGAAAACCTAGTTATCTTTTTCCTTTCTGATTATTTGTAGTTTCCAGTAACTTTTTTTAAATAAACAAGCCATCCTTTATAAGAATCAATCTGTACAGTTTTTACTGCATTGAAAGGTTTACTTCTCAGCTCAAAATAAATATTATTTTTTTAATTATGCTTCTAAACATGATTGTCTCTGAAAGTTCTCACTTTATCACAAACCAACCACACAAACATTTGGATACTAAATGGCTGTGACATGGTAATGGTGATATTACTAGCCTACTACAACTTTGATGCTGGTTCAATTACTGGGGGGGTATCAAGTTGGATTTATTGCACATTAAGGGATTTGCGTTGGAAGTGTGTACCTGTCTCCCCCACACTTGCATTCTGTGATGCTCTATACTGATTGTATTATTCTCATCAGCACTCTAGACCTTAAGAGGGAATTGGTACTTTCCAGCTTGTATTTTGTACAATTACTAAAACCTGTAAAAGAGTACAATTTTCACAAAGTAAAACTTTTAGGTAAAACTTTTTTTTTTAATGTGAAATGTAAAATTTCTACGTCATCGGCTGTTCGAAGACATATCTATGATTTCTCAATTTAAAGTCTTTTCGCTTACTTACAAGTGTCAAAATACATTTCAGTTTGATAACTTCTTTAGTTTTTCTTATGATGACTACACAAAAAATGGCAAAATTGTGACTTTGACCACTTACAATACAAAAAAATACATAACCAAGATAAACTTTTACTGTGTGGAAATTGCACATCTTTTGGCATTTATATAGTTATTGACCAGAATCCCACAAAAATATAAAATAATGAGTTAGAAGATACCCCAATTTCTCTAATGTTAAAGTGCTCTTAAAATTATCAAATTAATTCTACAACAATATATTATGATTAAACACAGTATATTTCACCATTGTATATATATTTGATATAAATTGTCATAAAAAAATGGAAGCAGGTGTTCTAAATACACACATTTTCCATAGTAATAAAGAAATCTCTCCTATGCAACATTGTACTGATTTAATTAATTCTATGTCCCAGAGTTTGCTCGATTAAGGGGTTGCTTGAACAAATACAAAAAAAAAAAATTAATAAATGTCACATAATCAACCTTCAAGTTGCACAAAACAAGCTGGGATTCACATCTAACTATGTCTTGGTCTTAAAAATTGTTACCTATCTTGACCACTCTCGTGCTACGGAAGCAGTGTGTGGGGTTAACGCCATAGGTTCCAATTTATACTGTGTTTACAAGTTTAATTTTTTAAATCTCAAAAAGGAGCAGATATCGCAAAACTATTACGTAGAAATGTTAGAAATTGTTTGTAGGTGCTAGTCTATGTAGACCAAGTTTTTGAAACCAAAACTTTTTATAATTTCGACTTATTATGTCTTATTACATCTACTTAATTAAAATTAAAAATTTTTAAGTCAATAAATAACCAAAATTATAAAAACTAATATTTTGAAAAAATGAGGCTACATAGTGCAAACAATTTCCAACATTTCTATATAACGGTTTTACGATATCTGCTCCCATTCAGGATTTAAAAATTAAACTTACTAAAATTGCATAAATAGGGACCTGTGGCCTTAATATTAAATGTGTCCAACATGTGGGTCTGCAAATAGTTAGCAGCATGGGTGTTGCTAGCTCACATTTTTTTTGGGGGATTACAATTGATTTACTTAATGAGGAACACCCATCCCCAAAAGAAAGTGGGGGTCTGGGATCCTCCCCCAGAAATTTTTGGTGTTTCAAGGTGAAAATAACAATACTTAAGTAGTTTTCCTCCCTAAACATGTTAACTATATAGCTGGTTGAAATAGTTATTTTCTTTTTTAGAAAAATAATTTTACTGAACAAATTATTGCAAGCCCCTCATCCCCCCTGTTTTCAACACCCACAGTTAGCAGGGTCTCTAAGATCACATTAGTCTCACCTGGCTAATAGATTCAGTCAGCAGCATTCCGTATCAGATCCTTACTTCACACACTGTAAACTGCAGCCACAGCAAACTGTGAAAATTACAGCATTAACTAGCTTATCCATGTTCTACAGAAACAAACAAACTTAACATTGTTTAGCAAGTTACTGTAAGAAAACATATTTACTGACCTGCACACTTTAATTAATGTAAGGCCTAGCAAACAAGAACTAACATAGGCCTAAGTTATATGGGTATGACAAACGAGTCTCGTGATACTATATTAGTTTCCAAATTTCAATGTGTGTCACACTAGTAGCTCAAAGAACATCAAGGCTGTATTCGAGTTTTGCCCTTGTACGGGCCAGCATTGCAGCATCAACAGTTCTGATTGCATCGTTGATTCTTACCCGAAAGGTAACAATGGCATTGACTGGTGTTTTGTACACGCGATCCTTGACATATCCCCACAAAAAAAAGTCTAAAGGAAATTTGTCATTCAGAACATCCGAATGATCAAACTCCAATCAAGCACCATCATGCTGGAAGTTGATGGATGGCTGCAACTCTTTGATCTGTGTTAGCAGGAACAGTTCAAGGATGTCCAGGTATATAGCTCCTGTTGCGAATCTCTCTGCAAAGAGAAACGGCCCTATCACCCTGTCATGCATTAAGCCACACCGAACATTTAGCTCCAGCCCAAATACTAATGCTGTGGCGATTAACACGTCCAGAAAATGTGGACTGTTGCCTCATCTGACAACAGGCCCTTTTCCAAGTAGTCAATGTCATTGTTTATGAACATCGATTTAAATACCTGATTCATGCTAAAATTAACTTACGTTAATTTAAACTTACAAACACTGGATCATTCAAACTATGCTTTAGTATAAAAAAGTCTTGTTTTACTAATTTACTGCGACAAGAATTTTTTTAACCAAACAACTGAAATTACAGAACTGATGTAAGCTAACATTTTTAAAATCATAAAATAATGATAAGAAATAAATTGCAAATGTTTTCCCTTTGTCCAAAATATTTTTGCTCTGTTTGTTACTGGAGGAATACAAATTAAGTTGAATAACTTAATACATCTGTGTAACATAAACAGTAATAATGTACAGAATTATCAGATTGTCTCTGATAACCAGGTCGAGGGGAAAAAAAGTAAATAGTCTTTAGTAAAAAAACAGGGAAAAAACATCAAAATCTTCTAAGGCTATGTACCAAATAATTCACACTCGTACTCGTACCCAACAATTCCTTGCATTTCTTTAATTTAGAATACCACCGCACTACATCTGTGCTCTCAAATGTAAATAAACAGTGGGCCCGAAAGTATGCATTGAGCATACTCTTGTCATTTGGAACACCAAACTCTGATGTCACTTCCAAGCATGAGTACTTACGTGAGCATTAATTTTTACCTACACAGTCTAAAGAAGGGAATGAAATGATTTCGGCCAGCTCTTATGGTCGCTGCCTAGCCCACAGACCCTATAGGATTTTTAAGGCTTTTTTTTTAAGTTATCTTAAAACAAATAAAGTATTATCATGAAAAAATACAATTAAAAATGTATTTCATTATTAACTTCTTTCAACATTCTCATCGTAGCAACATTCTCCGTTCCTCAATTGAGAAAATGTTTAGTGTCCGAAAGTGATAGGCATAACATATAACCTCTATCCGCGTTCTCGCAAGAACTCCGGAACAGACATTGTCCTTAACAGCGAAGTTTCTCTTGCCTTGAGCAGGACGACACAAGCACGTAGCAGTGTCGGAATGAAAGGGCGTAAAAAATGTGAAATCCATGAGAAAAATAGCCGATCAAGGGCATCGTCCGACGTGATACCAAACATACAAACTCCGGGCTGGACCCGCCGGGAATTGAAACCGGATCGCGTCAAAAGTAGCGTCCTAACCGCTAGCCCATAACAAGTGCAGTCAAAATAAGAAAAGAGAACTGAAACAGAAACAAGAGTGCAAAAGAAATACTTGGCTCGTAATGGTGTTGGGAAAACAATTTTCCGGTACCTTACACAAATATATTGCGAGTTTTAAACAGTCATGTTTCGCGTACACCACATCACAGAAAGTAACCACATGTAATAATTGTTTACAAACAATAATATGCAAAAAAAAAGCAATCAGTGACGCTACTATTGATAAAAAAAATTCTCACGAAAATGTCCAAAGTATCCCATTTTGCTACGTCAATTCCCACAAGCACGAAAACGCTTTCTTCGGAAAAATGAATAAGTGTTAAGCGAGAACGAATCAAAATAACCACATATTGTACTTGACATATCCAATTTAAAAAGAAGTGCTTTCACTCATAGAATAAATAAGGTACTAAGCCATCTTGGAGGTATGGCTGTGACTTCTATTGACTCTTAACAGATTTACTTTACTGAATCGCCACAAGCGCTAACTATTTATCAGTCCATATTTTTCATTTTCATTTATAGAGAATTCCTGATTTTTGGCGTATAATTTCTCATGTATTAAGTTACATAGAGTTTTCAACAAAAAAAAATAGAATTGTAACATAAAAATCTCAATGTTTACATTCAAGAAGTGTGTTCAGTGTGCATGGATGTTCTTATGACGATGTAGGAGGTTATGATTTAGAATTTTTTTGTGTGTGTTAAGCACAGACTTTGAAATGTTATGTTGTTGACGATAATTATCAATGCCTAATCGGTGTGTCGTGCCCGGTTGCAAAACGAGCTTTCGATGAATCTTGTGTAGGGTTAGGTACTTATATTGTTACCATTTGTATTTATTTTGTATTTATTTATTTAAACAATCAATTACATAAATACGTGATATGGATAAGGCCTTGATCCCCTTGAGCAGTGCTCCAGGTGGGGATCTGTTACAAAATTCCTACAAGTTGTCGGCGTTTGACGAGGACGCAACAAAGCTAATATGACATTTATACAGAAACAAACACTTTACAAAACAACTATGTACATCAATAACCTAAAATATATAGAAAAATAAACAATGATATACATATG
>PNEQ01002983.1:0-24761 GCA_003012365.1 Medauroidea extradentata | reverse complement strand
TAGTATGTTACTGCAGGTAACTAACTTTTGTATTAACTCCTTTTTCAGTAACCGCTGAAACTTGTTCAGATTATTGGAGTTCCTGACGGCTAATGGCAACTTGTTGTATAGTTTGCTGCCTTGGAAAGTGCATAGATTTCTGCCATACTCTGTTCTTATACTATGGGTAACTAGGTGCTTGTTAGTTATTTGCCTGGTGATGATGTCCATCTCTATTACTGTGTGTTGCACTTATCTGCAACTTGCAGTGTGTTTATTGCGTGTGTTTGTATGTTTACCTCACTGGCTGTTTGTGATTATTTTTGTTATTGAGAATAAGGTCTCTACCTAGAGCATTTTGCTCAAAGAGACCAAAACCTTGTTATTGTCAAATAGTGTATATTATTATGTGCAATAAATTCAATTCAATATAATGGCGTATTCCCAAAGTAACTAGTTGAGCGGGGTAAATAAAATCCATGTTTATTATAAGAAACTTTGTTTAAGCATACTTTCTAATTATTATTTAAATCATTCTTTGGTAGCCTACATATTGAAACACTATTTACATACAATGTAAAAATATGTTTAAAATTTTTTTAAATTGTTGATATTTTGTAGGTACCTCATTGTTATTATTAAAACTTCCAAATGTTGTTTAGATTATTTAGGCTTGCTGCTTGAAAGAAATTATAATAGTTTTATAGATCTTACATAGTTTGGTGAATAATTAGAGGATGAGGATGCATAGGCCTACCATAATCCTACCTTTGCTGGGTCACTCATGAGAACAATTCGACAAGGTGATTTTTGATAAAGACTTGTGTATAGTCAAAGTAATCTTGTATCTCCAAAATAATAATGTGTGCTCTATGGTGCACCTCATCCCCACTGCCCTAACACCAATGCACATCGTAGCAAATCGTCGTGCGGGTGGCAGGGAGAGAATCTTTGCGCATGCGCAGCTACTTTTTTGTACTGCTAACGCAAGGGAGACGTAAGAACAGTTCTTTTCCGCATGAACGAACTAGTTCCGTGGTTCATTTAACGGACCATTTTTTAAAACTGGTCCGTTAAATGAACCACGGAACTAGTTCGTTCATGCGGAAAAGAACTGTTCTTACGTCTCCCTTGCGTTAGCAGTACAAAAAAGTAGCTGCGCATGCGCAAAGATTCTCTCCCTGCCACCCGCACGACGATTTGCTACGATGTGCATTGGTGTTAGGGCAGTGGGGATGAGGTGCACCATAGAGCACACATTGGTTTTGGCGGGAAATTGCCAACACCAGAATTTCTGGCTGCTCGTGGTTGATGAGGGTTGCAGGTCTACCGCCCGTGTAGCGATTGGCGATGCCACTCTGGATCCTCTGCACGTCTCTAATGTGAAGGTAGAACCTGTGGAGGTGCTAATTGCGGTCTAGCTCCCTAAGGGCCAGGAACTGGCCATGGTCGAAATAACGTGAAACACGTAAATGTTTACTGTGATTTATTACGTTTATTCAACACTGAACAAATGTGAACTGCATCACATGCAGTGAAGCAGACCCCACTCACTAAGCCTGTGGGTGGCTAAAGTAGAAAAGCGCGCAAACTACGTGACTATGAAAAACATGTTCAGCTGTGAAAGTTATGTCCCTGGGCAGAATGAGTTTGAAGGGTTGAGGGGGCACAACTCCTGGACAAGAAACAACTGAATTATGTTCTGGTAAAAAGACGTTATTATTGAAGCTACACTGTGGTTATGCAAACAAATATGATGATCCAGGAGCTGCATGTGCGTGGCCTCTCCCTATGCCATGAACAAGACTGAGTTCATGATGGGGCCTACCCTTGCTCGAGGCCAAGGGTGCACACCAAAATGACGCCTAGTGACCACTTTTGTGCATTACGTAGGAATGCTAAGTACAAAAACACCCTTTTGATAATTTACATAAATATGGTTACTGAAAACAAAACATAACCGCAAATGAAGGTAAATTATTTATTATTGCCTTCCGCTCTGGGTAGCTTGTTAAACTGACTCTCATAGTTAGAGCTGGCATGTATTGCAATAAAATAGCATGTGAACAATTCTACATTAATAAACAAAACATTAATTAAAACTTTAATAAAATACACTTGGCGTACTTTGCGCTGACTTCACGTCTATTACGTTGGCATTCCTGGCCGCGCTCTGTGGTTCAAGAGTCGTTTGGATTTTAAATTATAGGATTTCAGGACAGTTGTGGTGTTTATGTTTAAGTCAATTAAAATATCAGAAAATTACGAGGATTTCAATGGTGCAATCAGATTTGCTTACTCACCCTCACACTGCGAGTTAGATAACACGTGGTTCGCATTTGCGCACATTGTAATCAGTGACGTCGCAATGCCCAATTAAACTACCAATGTCATCTACTCTTACAAGGCTGCTTTACATCTTGGTGGTGGTGTTTGATTGATTTAGTGCCGTAAATAATATTCTGTGTAGGCCTATTTTGTTGATTATTGGCTGTGAATGTAGCCTGCTCAGTTGACCTTAACGGTTGCGGGACGTCCTAGGGAGCATTCCGAAGGGTCACTGACGATACTGGCTTTACTGCTGCGGTTGCTGGCGTGAATGCAAACGGTCGAGGAATGTGTGGCAACAGGTCTTTGTTCTATGGCCTTGTGAACGCATGTCTGTTGGAATATGGCTGCTAGTATTAAGTCAGCTGTTCTGACTTCTGTCTTTTGTTCGAGTGTTTCCCTTTTGCTGGGAGAGTTGTTCCCAAAGGGATCATGTCTCAGTTACATATTGTTGTAAGTCATGGTTTGCAATTTTCTTGTTCTTTAGTGATTTTATGCAAGTAGCAAATTTCTGAACAAAATCTTAATATTATTTAATGATTTCATTACGAACTAACACCACGAAAAAAAAAAAAAACTATTCAATGGAAAGAGCTCAAGATACATATGAAATAAGTATTACCATAATTTAAAAAAAAATCCACATAATACTCCCCGATATTGCTGACATTTTTAATTCTTCAATTTCTGTGTGCACCTTTCCTTATGATTGGAAACATGCAATTGTAAAGATGTTATCCAAACATTCTAAGGCTACAAAATTAGATGATTTATAGCCAATCAGCCTATTACCGGCACTTTCTAAAGCGCTATAATACTTGGTCCCCAAGCAAGTATACAATTTTGTGAATAAAAACAAGCTACTAGATACTTTCCAGTCTGGCTTCCGGGTAAAGCCTAGTACCACTACCGCACTACTGAACCTAGTGGATGACATATGAAATGGCCAAAGATAAACATTACGTAACAATATTGGCATTACCTGATTTTTCTAAGGTGTTTAACTTCGTTAATCACAGTATTTTAATTCATAAACTTTGTTCACATTTTCATTTCTCTAGAGACGTTGCGTGGTTTCAGTCATATTTTCAAGACCATCAACAATGTGTTGTAGTAGACGATAAACAATCCTCATGGAGGAAGATTGACTGTGGGGTGCCGCAGGGGTTGGTTCTTGGCCCCTCACTCTTTTCCCTATTCATAAACGACTTACCAGAATCACTGAATAACTGTAGCTATCATATGTATGCTGATGATCTGTAATTGTACGTGTCATCTCCATTTAGTAGTACTGAGGAATTAGTTAGCAACCTTAATGATGACCTTCAGTCTGTTGCAAGTTGGTCTGTCACAAATGAACTTTGCTGTAATCCTGTTAAAACTCACTGTATTTTAATAGCCTCCCATAGAACTGTTAATGAATGCCGGAAAATGACATTGCCTACAATAACCCTCGCAGGATCACCGATTCCTCTTGTTCAAGAAGTTACGGATCGTGGTATTATTCGTGAGGATCTCTCTTGGTCAGGTCACGTTGCAAAAATTTGTAAATCATCATATTCCAGTTTGCATATGCTCAACAGGCACAAACGCTTCTTACCACATGTTGCTAAAGTAACGCTCATTCAGAAGTTAATATTCCCTGTACTTGATTACTGTGACGTGTTGTTCTCAGATGTCGATGAGAATTTAGCGGCAAAATTACAATGCATACAAAATGCATTCGCTCGCTTTATATTTGGTTTAAAGCCCCGTGACCGTGTATCGGAATATCTCGACAGACCTAACTGGCTGCGACTAAAAGGCAGACGCATATTTCACAGTTTATCCCTCACTTACAAGATCCTGTCTTCAATTGAAATAAGCCCGAAATATTTAGTGTCCAAGCTAAAAATGTTGGGGGAAAAATCATAACTTTGGCACTTGGTCTAAGGAGTCAACAACTGTTCATTCAAACCCATAAATCATCCTCAGTCAGCAAATCCTGCACTGTATCTGTTGCGCGGGTGTGGAACTCTAGTTTATTTTTAATTTTGTTACTATGCTATGCAGGACCCTAGGTGATTTTTTTCCCAAACATTCGGCTGCCTAAAAATTAGTAGCTTATAAAGCTAAGTAAAAATTAATTATTGGTTAATATATTTTGTGAAGTACTACACTGTTATGTTGTCTTGTTCGTCACATAAATTAATTAATTTTATTTTTAACATTTTTTGTTTTGTGTACACGTAAATTTCTTGCTAATCTACATAACAAGTTAGGACTTTCTGTCTGTATAATTTTTGAAAAATCGTAAACTCTGTATGAGTATTTATTGGTCGCTACTTCACATAGATATGTAAAGTGGTCTGTTATGTTATTGTCATGTTAGTCAATATTAGTTTTTAATTTTTTCCCTTAGTTTTTGTCAGTTCTGTGTATATGTAATTTTATTTTGTGCATCCGTAAGAAAATTGGTTAAGTGTAAGAGAAGGCTACATGTCTTGACTTCGCAATTCGAAAAATAAGTCAATACATAAATAAAAATAAATAGTATTGACAATAAAATAACTCCGTCCAATTCTGAAATAAAGAATTCACGAAACATTTTTAACCTCAACCCTTGGTACAAGTACTTCGTCTCTTATTGCTGAAAAATTAAGACTCAGATAGTCTTTCGTCAAGAGTTCTCAAATGTCCATGATACTTATTGATATGTCTTACAAGCATTAAAAAAAACATGTCTTTCCTATATTTTAATAGTAAAATCTAACACATTTTTGAACATATGCCTACTGAAGGGTCTATTAAGGTTTTATGCAAATACTGAGAAGATTAAAAAAATTAATTAACGAAGGAAACACTGGGAAATTTTATTTTGAAGTTGCAGAGTCCACGTCTGATGTAAGGCACCGGCAAAACTTTTTTTACACTGTCCCTTGGCACAAGTCCCTCATCGTTTGTTGCTGGATAGTGAAAGTGTACCTTTTTCTTTCTTAGAATATTCACCAATATGTCTATGGATGAAGAGTCAATTTCGGTCATATTTCCCACAAAATATGTTATTCCTTTCTTTCCACCAAACTCAACCACACAAAGTCATCGAGTTTCAGGTCGCACGCCTCAAAGAAGTTCTCCTCTACTTCAGAAATGTCACTTGTTGAAAATAAATCAATTTATCCCAAACTGCTTCACACTCTGAACTATCACTTTCTGACCTCTCTACCCTTTTCATTTTGTTAGATGTGCTCATTTCCAAGTTTTCTCCCTTTTTTTGAAAATCTTTTATATTTGAAGCCTTTTTTTCACGCTCACCTTCCAGCTCTACTTTCTCGGGTGTATCAGTCAAAATTTGACATCGACCCTGCTTGCGGCCTTAAGTTGAAATCTTGGTCCTTGGGAGTACCTTGTGGAATGGTTGAACTTCCATTAGAGAAACAGGTGCTGATGCAGAACTGTTGATAGGCAACTTTTGGAGCTGAATGGGTGACCTAGGCTGTGAACTGAGTTGCAGTGCTTGAGGTTGTTCTGGAAGCATACTGTCTAGGGTTCCTTGCATTGGATTGGGACTGTTGGTCACCAAACTTGTGCAAAACTCGTCCTCTCTAAAAATGTTAAAGAGTTGAACGGGGAAATTCCAGACACTCTGAAACCACTTAGGCTGTTTGCTGATGAAAAAGCCTGTTCTGGTAGCATACAGTCTAGGGTTCCTTGCGTTGGATTGGGGATGTTGTTGAACACCAAACTTGGGCAAAACTCGTCCTCTCTAAAAATGTTAAAGAGTTGAACGGGGAAATTCCAGACACTCTGAAACCACTTAGGCTGTTTGCTGGTGAAAAAGCCTTGGGATAAACTTGTCCAAGGAGTCCTGCAATGTCATAAATTGTTAAGTTCTTCCCTGGATGATTGGCCATCCAGTCAGCTGCGGCAGAGTTGTAATTTGTTTTCAATGGCCCAAAAACTGTTCTATCCAATGGTTGCAGCTAATGTGATGTATGTGGTGGCAGTGTTAACAGGACCAAGCCATTGGCTATAGAAAAGTCTACTATTTCTATATTGACATGACTGTCATGATTATCAGGTTTAAGCAAGTGCTTGTTCTCCAGGCTGCAGTTAGAATGCTTCTGAAAATGTTCCAAATACTTCAAGAAGTTTTCTTTAGTCATCCACCCAGATGGGTGAGTTGCTCCTGCAGAGCCTGGTGGTGCACCTGGAAGCATTTGGTCTTGCCAGTTTACTCGTGGTAATATAAGAAAGGGAGGAACATGATTGCCACGTGCATTTACGCAGAACAAACTGTAACAAGTTGTCCCTTCTCTCCAGATGTAACTTTTGCTATTTGTTTAGCACCTTTCTCTCCAATGATTTTGGAAGGCCTATGAACTGTCGTTACACCTGTTTCAGCAAGGTTCCAAACTTTTTCTGGTGTAAACCCATGCTTGTCAATTACAGTTCTTAGTTTCTAAAAAAGTTGCTCACAATGTGTTTATTGAATGCTGTGCTACGAGCTAGGCTGGTCGGCTCAGGACTTCGCAGTGAGAGGCAATTATTTCTTTCCATGAAGCTTCTTGCCCAATCCAGCCTGTTTTTTTTTACCTCCCACGAACGAGGAGCCCTCTTGTTATTTGCTTGGATGAATTCATAGGCAAGTTCTCGTTACTTCAGCAGTGGTAGGCCGTAATTCATGCGTGATGCTTAGAGGAGGTAGTCAGCAAGCAGCTCTTCTTTATCTGTGCCTTCCTGAATCCAGGCAAGCACTCCTCTCCCCTTCTAATTCGCCTCTTGAGCATCATCACATTGATGTAAAATTTCTTGGCAGTGCCTTTCAAGGATGCTCCCTCTTTCACAGCCGCAACAGTATTACAATCAGGCAGTACTCGCTTCTTTGCACCAGTTAATCATTTGTACTTAGCATCTGAAACAACACAAAAATGGGCCGACTGTTGTCTATCACAGGAGGTAATTACAAAGTTTAAATGGATCTACCTATTTTTAGAATAGGCCTAAATCAGTGCCATTCTCATAATTTTATTGCAATTGGAACTCAATAAGGGAGACTTGATCCTGGGATCAAATCTCACTACAAGATGTGGGATCAACTCTCCCTATAATACACTGAATTTTAAAACAGCGGTAAAAAAAACATAACCTCAGAAAATAACCCAACAGATATTAAAACTTTGTAAGGAACTATTAAAAACCAATATGACTATTAACACACAGTTTGGTATCTAGAGAGTTAAAAGAAAAAAAAGTTTCACAAGAAGAAAAACAAAATAGTGTCACAATTTACAAGACATCAATCACAACACAATAAAATTTGGTTTGGTAACTGATGGCTATTGTAAGTACCCAATGCTGCCAGCAAACCAAAGTAAAAATTTCTGGGACAGGAAATTAAAGGAGGGGATCAAGTATCTCATGGCCTTATATATTGGTTGCTAAGCAATGAAGGCAGAAGTGACGTTGGGCGTAAGTTTACGTCTTATTTTATACTGCGTTGCCATAAACTGTGTCGTAAGAAAAACCCAGCTTTCATTTCCATACGCTTACATTTTGCTACATATATGTTTGCATCATAAACCAACCTCAAGAACAAGGTTCAGGGAGTGCAAAGCATGGAGGCGAGTCAGGAGGAAGATTGTTGTAATATAATTGAAGCGCCATTTTGAGGGGTTGTTAACACATATTTTTATTCACCTTAAAAAAAAATAAACAAAGTCTCATATTGGAAATAAGCTATAGTCGCTTAAAGAAACACAGTAGTACTGGTCACGTGACCAGATCTAGTCAGTCAGATGTTAAATGCTTTTTTCCAAGCACACCTACATAAATTCGAATAGTAATACGTTTGCAGCCTATTTAAAAGTTGCGCAAAATCTGAAAAAGCGTTATATTTCCGTTGCCAATCTGCATTATTAGGTTACATTTGGACAGTGCAGAATATACTGTAGTTTTGTTCTGGTACAATATACATATATTGCATTACATTTGCTTACTAGTAATGTATACTGTACAAAAATGCTAGTGTTTACCCCCAAAAATTCCTATACGAATACGGGATTGCAATCTGAAAGTTCTCTCAAACAAAACTGCCACTATTTGCATTAACCAAGTTTACTACATGCAAATAAATTTTAACTGTTAAAAATTTACATGGTCAGAAGGCCTAGTAATTAATAATTATAGAATTTATTCCATACCTAAATACCATTTTTCTGGCAGCATTTTTTTCTTCATTTAACTCATCCAGACTTTTTAGAGTGGGCTCTGGAGCCCGAAACATCCAACAGAATGAGGCGAGCACTCAAGAAATGACGGTAGATAATTTACGAGCTTTACTCACCATTACGACACGAACAGCCTTAGCAGACGGTCAGGTCAGTAATACGGACCTGTACCCTAAATTCGAACTCGTCTGGGATGTTGCGATATGTACCGAGTGCTAACGAAACACGTACCGCAAATAGTGAGTACAAACTCTTTTGCGGAGCGTGTTTCGTTATGTTTCTGCGCAGCTGCGGGTTAACAAAGTTTTATGATGTCAATATTTAAGGAAGCTAACGTACATAATAGTGGTGCTAGTATTTAGCTATGGGTGTTGAAAATGTGATTCCTCACTATGGTTTCTGTCTCTTTGCTACTATTGTTTGTCTCTTGAAGACTTTCGTGGCAATAAAATACATTTTTTAAATATAAAATAACATACTGATAGTTAGGTTAAAAAAATTTGTAGTGTTGGCCACTGCAATTACTATTCCTCAGAATGATTCCTGTCTTATTACTGTGATTATTGAGCTCATTGAGAATTTAGATGAAAATAAAGAATATTGATTTACAAGTCTACAGATTTTTCGCAAACAAAATGTAGTGTTCGCGATGAAAGACAATACAAGCATTTTATTAATTAAAGGCTATACTGTAAACGATACTGGCACTATAAAGTACAAGAAAGAAATTTAAATACTGCCTTTTAACTACAGTTACTTTTGTAATATGGATATATCTAGGGTCATATTACAAAACATTATTATGTTTTTATTTTTACGTCTGAAATTTTGATTTTGTACACTCCTGCGCCATCTGTTGACTACAAAAGCATCAACAGATTACGTAGTTCCGCTGTCGGCCATTAGTGCCATTCAATACGTGAATGTTTCGATTTTGATTCCTCCTAGCCTCTATAACCTAAACGGATAATTTAATGCACTGATTTATACTTGGGAATTGTTAAAAGCGCGGAGCTATGCTCTCAGTAATATTTTTTTTTATTAATTTTGACTCAAATAACATAACTATTCCACAAAAATCAAATCACATTGTTTAATTAAGTAATTATTTTCTGCTAACGTAGTTTGTATCACCAGCAATTTTCCATGTGGTAGATACCGCGATGTAGAAGCTGTGCCCACAGTACGCGATGTGCATACACTCTAGATTTGCATTCGCTACCGCTGCAACGTCATCAAACTCCGAAAATTGCAGTGCGGTAGCGAATTACGAGGCTTTTGTACTCAGCCCAGTTCCGAATGCGGTGAACACAGAGAAAATAGCTTCTCAACGAAACTAAACTTGTGATTCGTAATGTTTGAACTCAGGCCGCTGGAGCTTAATACTCCTCTAGTAGGCATGCACAAGACTTCATTATGAAAAATTATGTTGAAAATAATAAACCCCTGAGCATGTCAGTTGAAAGGTATTTGAGGAGTCTCAGGTCAAGCAAACAAGAAAAGGTAATTCTGGTATTAAATATTTTAACTATGGTACATACCATGATTGACATAAAGCTATGAAGGGCTTAGGGCAGACACACATCCTACTCCTTTGCGCTACATGATGACTGTCGTAGTGGAGAGTGCAAAGCAAGTCAGAAGTAATAGCTTTGCACTGTAAATTCAAGGTAACTCAAAACCCTGCACAATAAATGATACAAACGACACAAGAGTACTTAAAAAAAAAATTATAAATGTGTTATTTTCCTTTATTTCGAAGGTATGTTCCAAATATATCTACTTAACAGATGGAGAGTTCTGTATTCTTGAATTGACGTAGGTAGATAAGAAAGGAATACTAAACAAAGCATACAAGGACATACAAAAAGACTAGAAAAAATATTAAGAAACCCTTTGAAGCCCTTTCAAAGCTTTTAGATATATGTTAATGAAAAATATTGCTGAAAATTGTATTTTAGTAAGCACAAACTATTCGTGCACATAACGGGTGTTTGTGTTGCACACTAATTTCACACACTTTCTGCACTATATTGTACAGCGCAGCAGACGGGCTGGTTGGAGGGTGTGCTCAGCACATATCAAAAACGACTGTAGCAAACAGACATATTTTTAACTCTCATCCAACGCTCGCAGCACTGTAAACATCAAGACTTTTTGCAACAACTCCTTGAAAGGAGGCAACTTACGCCTATGTAAGAAAAACCACTGCCTACTTTTTTTTTTGGCAAAAAAAAGGAAAAGTCTCAGGCTTAGCAAGGTAAAAAAAAACTGAAATTAACACATAAGTATGTACAATGATAACCCATGTATTATACAAAAGTATCCACAAGCATATTTACAGTAAAATTTACATGCAATACAACAGAAAGTAAGCGATTTTGACAAAATATAAATGACCTGAGCAGTATTTTACATAAAATATTTCTTGCTTCTGAAACTAAACAAGTCCAAATTTCAGTAACTAAGAATATGTATTACCATCACCAAATATCACAATCTAGTGTGTAATACAATACTGTATCTTTGGTGCCAAAGGAAGTGCACTGAAACCTAAGAACGGTGAATGCGGCAACAAGTATTTTAGACAGCAAAACATACACAGTTATATTTTTAAGCTAACAAATGCCATACAGAGGCAGTTATGTTCAGATTGTTAAGGCGACTGCCTGGTGAAGTATATGTTCATGTGCGCGAGGCGAAAATCGATGAAGTGCTACGAGTGACGTCAGTCAGCACATGTATTGTGATGTTGCCTCAACGCCCATAGTTGTAAACATGTGCGCAGTGTTCCCGCCATAACGTTTTTACTGTGGGACTTTAAGCGGTGAACTTATCTTATTATTGAATGCGTCACTGCAGCCAATGTACTTGTAGACCTCAATTTCAAACAAATACGTTACATAATCTTGAGAAACAACCGCGTGAAAAAACTGATTTTAGCCAAGTTTGAGGGCTTTAAAATAATGCCCCCAATGTGCGTGGTGTCTTAAAAGTCACATTCACAAGAAGTCTGAAGAATGTTTTCTTTACGTAGATAAGCATTGTGGATGCACGTTTACTGGTCTCTGCAAAAAAAAAAAAAAAAAAAAAAAAAAACATAACTCCGAACACGCTACACGTAGTTCGAGCGCCATCCCGGCAGCCGCCTTAAGGTAAAAGAATACCAAGTTGCAAGAATGTGAAGTAAACATCAAAACAAGATAAAAATGTCTAGTTTTTTTATCTTGTCCTGACGATTACAACCCATTCCCACAGTATGACAAATGTTTATCTCAACATCTTTCATAAAGTGCACACAGCCTTCTAAACTTTGACATCAAGCACAATTTTGTTGTATTGAATATCTGTATCACAAAGCTAACAGTCTGTACACTGTACAGCCAATATTACAAGCACTGACAGCTACACAATCACAAACCAGTGAAGTACAGGTTGTTGACAAATAACGTACACCATTTTAGTAACAGGTTAAATTGCAAAAATTATCTTTTATTAAAGTGGTATTATATATATATATATATATGAGAGAGAGAGAGCTCAGTGGACTTCTGATGTGCTTAAAAGTTTAATTCATTTCATTTGGAGGGACACAATTTTTTTATAGGTTTACAGATAAAATGAAATTTTGCTAACATTTCCATATTTCATACCAACAAACAAATTTAAGTACTGATCATTATTTCCACCACTGTCTACATGTTTCACTGAGGTCTTTCAGTAAACTCTGGAAAAAGAAGGAAACTCGAGCAATGTTAAATGTTATGGGCAGACGTAATACAGACAGGTGCATCATGAAAATATCAGCAAAGTTTTCCATACGAAAAAATCGGAAAGAAAGAGGGGCTCAAGGGAAAGTGTAAAACAGTATTTTGTTACAGAATTTTGACAAAGACATGTTCTGGATAATAACTGTTCCACAAACGAACACTTTTATCTGAAAATACTGCAGAAACTCATTATTTTCTTCGTGCTTTCCAGCGTTGTCAAACTTGTTTAACTTCACAAAAAGAACTAACTAAATTGGTTTCACTTTCGGTTTCACTTTCAGAAACATTAAATCAACAGGTTTTCGAAAATAATGCACACCTCTTATCGGAAGCTGGATATAAAACAAAACCCTCACATCCTCCTTTTTGTCATTTATATTTCTGTCAAATCTAGCCGCAAAAACATTCTGTTGCTTTTAATTTAAGCTGTTTAAAGAAACAAAAATAAAACGCACTCACTACTAGCTCATTTGGGCAAAGTTGCACATGTAAGTTACAATAATGCTAGTTTATAATCCTTATTGAGGCACTGGATGAATGAAGAACCTTGCGAAATAAAACATTTCAGCATTACGCAATAAAGCTGACAAAGTTTAAATCAAGGAGCATCAGACCTTCAGTTTTGTAAAATACGAAAGTACAATACAATGTCAAGATAGAAATTTGACAGTGAACTAATCAGAAAAGCATAACAAATACAGAGTTTTCTTTTTAACTAAACAACAAATTTACTTGAAAGATAAAAATAATATTTAGAAGCTGGTAAGCTACATTTAAATGTAATTATTTCTTGTAATTTAATGAAACCATATACTGAGGCTGACTATCGCCCAATCAAAACGTTGGTTTTTATGTTGTTCAGTCAAGAAAATTTCTAACTTCAAGTGGATGAATTAACGTAAGTAATAAGTTCGTGTTAGGCATACCTACAACTTCTCCAAAAAGATCCCAAACATATTCTAATATATTTTTTTACATGGTCTGCCATGTATTTTTACAACACACATTCAGTCAGTTAGGTTACTATAGTTATTTCCTTGTAACAAAGAGAGTACATTATTATTATTATTATCATCTGTACAGTATAAGATTGCCTGATTTTTAAAATTTCCTCTTAACAAAAAAAAATGTCTGTGAACACGAATGACCCTGCTTTTCCAGGAAATCTGTGCCCCGAGTACAATTTCGTCCGGGACATTGTGATATGTACAGTGTGCTAACAAAACACATGCCACAAAGAGTACGAACCTTTTGCAGTGCATATTTAGTTATGTTCTGCTGAGCCGCGGTGTTAACGAATCTCTATGACGTCAATATTTAAGGAATCTAGCGTACACTGTTGGGGTCGCAGTATTTAGCCAATGGGTGTTGAAAATGTGATTTCTCATTATGGTTACTGCCTCTTTGCTATTATTTTTCAACTCTTGGAGACTTCTGTGTTAATAAAATAAATTTTTTGAAACATATATACTGATAGTTTGGTTAAAAAAATTTGTAGTGTTGGCTACAGCAATTATTATCCTCATAATGATTCCCGTCTCGTTACTACAATTATTGAGCTCGTGGATAATTTTGTATTATTAAGAAACATTGATTTACAAGTCTACATATTTTTCGCAAATAAAATGTAATGTTTGCGATGAAATCCAATACCAGCGCGTGTTTCTGTTCCAAGAAAATTATTTCATAATTTTATTTATTAAAAGCTGTACTGTAAACTATACTTGATTATAAAGTACAAGAAAAGGAATTTAAATATAGCCTTGCAATTGCAGTTACGTTTGTAATATGAATATATCCAGTATCATATACATATTGCAATATTATGTTCTTTATTTTAATGTCTGCAATATTGATCTTGTAAATCCCAGCGCCATCTGTTGACTACAGACGCATCAACAGAGTACGTAGTTCGGCTGTCGGCCACTAGTGCCATTTGATACGTGAATGTTCCGATTTTGATTCCTCCTAGCATCCATAACCTACACTGTACACTGATAATTTAACGCACAGATTTATGCTTGCGGATAGTTAAAAGCGCGGAGCTACGCTCTCAGTAATATTTTTGTATTTATTTTGACTCAAACAACATAACTATTGCACAAATATCAAATCATATTAATTTATTGAGTAATGATTTGCTGCTGCCGTATTTTGTCACCGGCTATTTACCCCCTGGAGAATACCGCAGTGTAGAAGCGGTGTCCACGGTATGCGACATACATACGTACTCAAGATCTGCGATCGCTACCGCTGCAACGTCATCAAACTCCGAAAATTGCTGTGCGGTAGCGAACTACGAAGCTTTCATACTCAGCCCAGTTGCGAATGCGGGGAACACAGAAAAAATAGCTTCTTAATGAAATGAAACTTGTGATGTGTAATGTACTTACTCAGGCCGCTGGATGGTACCTCACACAGAGAAATGTTCTGCTGAACGTGTTATACTAATGTACTCTCTCATACATACGCAGCAAGTCCAATGATCTGCTCTATACATTTAAAGTTAAACCTTTTACTCTTTCACTCATTAAACCAAATTCATCAAACATACATCTGAGAAACCTAAAGTCAGAAGGGCCTATAGTTCCAAGTTTCTTGCTGATCCAATAAGATGGGCTTAATATACAAAATGTTTAAGAAACCATTAAAATGAGCCGTACAAACAATATATTGGCATGTGTATAGAGGCATGAACGTTGAACACACAAATGCAAATTTTAGTAAAAAAAATTAACATATATAAAATCTTTAATACTGTTATACAATTGCATATTACACAAAATCTTTTAACACACTTGAAGTTCACAGATAGGACATAAGCGTGAATTCAAAATACTATAAAATAAATAAGCCTAATGCACAACCCTGGACATATTTCTGAAGTCTCTTGTGTACCTGTAGCGTATTTTTTTTTTTACAGGAAACCACTTAACCTATTACAATTTCATTTAGGCCTACCTAAAAAAGAACAGACACCTGAAATTATGCTTCTATAATTTAAAAAATTCAGCATGCCTGTTAGAAACATGATTATGTGGCCTTCAAAATGACTATAAACTGCTGTTTTGGATGGCTGCAACTCTAAAAATGCCACCTAAATCCGTAGAAGGCAAAACAAGAAGCATGTGTTGGCCTTTACTACACCCTATTAAAAAATAAAACATTAAGGTCGCTGCCTGTAATTCCAATAGGAAAAAATATTAGTATTAAAATCCTGCACAGCAGTTTAGTATGCTGCGAACAGAGGCTCAATGCTTATTATTCAGCATAGTACTGTGGCTATTATAGCTTTCCTGTTCCGGTGTGTCAATCATGAAAATTTGAAACAGGTACACAATACACTTTTTATAGGGGACTGATTCTTATCACCTTGTATTATTAGCAGTTTTCTCTCAATAACTTCTGTTTCAGTGGACCCATAACATTTTTTGGCATACCAGGACATAGATTAAAAAGCTTAATAGGTTTTTGAAATTGTTGCAATGTGTATTTGTTCATTACTTTGTAACGAGAAACAGCTAATAAGAAAATAATTATTATATCGAGCAACCAGTGGTCACAGCAATAAACAAAAAACAACAGGGATTCCAAAAATTGTACTAATTAATCACGCATGTCCTGCTGACATGCAAAACATAAAAATTTCTATTTCCAGAATTTTTTAATATTATATATGCAGTTTATGAGTGATCAATCCCCTTTAATTTAGCATAGGAAATCTGTAACAAATAGGAACATTCTTAGCTTTTACATAAACACACACACTAGGATTGTATCTAAAAATATGGGCCAATTTGACTTTGTAAAGCCATGCGAGGAAGAATATACAAATACAGTAGCACATATCACAAGGGCACAGCCCGCTATTTAAGGTACATACGTGGCTTTACACTTATATTCGGTAGCTACAGAGAGGTAAAAGAAATGAAATCTACGAATGCCAATTATGTATGTGGAACCATTATGAGTTAGTGGAAGCGCACAGGCACGACAGAGATGACACAGCCGCACCGACACTAAAAACAAAAGATATCTGTCAATAGCATCAAGATTTCTGTGATGAACGCGCACCAAAAATGGTGGACGCGATGCAAATTACTAATGGGGTAAATATTAAGAATCACTACCCAACGTGTACCGGCCAAACTATTGGTTTTACAGGTAAAGTTTATTTATAAAAAATGTTTCTACAGTGGTGAAAACAATAGTCTTACGTAAAGAAAATTGTAGTTTACTTACTTTGAAATTTGCTGGTTTTCGTATAAATTCTAAGTCCGACTCTCCTATTTTACGTGCTTGCCATCATGTCTTTTTATGTGCTACTAGCGCTCGTAGCATTAGCTATTGAAAGTAGGGCTAATATGTTACACAGCTGTTCTTGAGTCTTGCAGATCCAGTATTAAAAAAAACTGCCATGCTGACAGGTGTTTTCACAGTGATATGTGTGTGTATTATGGGAGAATTTAACTGTGTGTAGTACAAATGACAGTTACAAGTACGACTGCTTCGCGACATGAAGACTTATTTAGTGTGTGTTTTATGGATGTTTTAGCATTTGTAACTCTCGTGGATAGTAGGTATTAGTTGGAATTCGCTGTTTGAGACACAGCAGCGAACACGTTTTGCATACAACGTGTGTGGAGAGATATTAACCAAGGTACCGTGACGAATGAATGAATAATTTACTATATGTGACGAAGGATTTGTACCAGCCATTGAGTTGAGTAAGTACTGATCTTTTCTTATTCAATATTATGTTTTACACATGGTAATAAATCGCCAACATACGTACAACGTGGATTAAATAAGATATTTAATTTATCTGGCTTCTACTACCATTAGAATATGTTAAATAAGTTTTAGAATGGGTATTAAAGGTGTGTAACATCGGTTCAACATGCATAAAATGTGAATTTATGTAGTTACTGTATTTTGTCCAGATGTATTTCATGTATAAAGATTTTTAATGTGTATATACTAGTACATTCAGTGCAATATGCAAATTATATGAATTCACTACAGTAACTATTTTCAACGCCTTCTATTGGTGCTAGAATGGCTTTAAAACTCCTGTGTTATTGTGTATAAAATTAATTTGTTTGCTTATTATTAATATTTTGCGTATTTTAACGCCACAATTTCCCAGATTTATACATCCCTTCACCACTGTAGAATTTTTACAATGTAGGCTTATTTATTCCTGGTGGCAATTTATTATTATTATTAATTTACGTATTTTACCCCACAATTTCCCTGATCTTCATAGCCCTCTTCACTAACGAGTTGGTAGAATGTAGGCATAATTATTGATCGTAACTACTAATTTCTGTTATTATTCACTGAAATTAATTGTAACTAGTACATTTCTGCAGTTTTTGTTAATTTTTGCATGAGTAGTGATTATTGATATTTACCCCTAACAGAAATTATTTTGATTTCATTTGAGGCAGAAATTGATTTTGCACCCAAATGTCTGTGAAACTGGTGAGTTGGTAGTAAAATGTGTTTATTTATTTTAAAAGAGATTGTTGTTGGTTAACATTAACAAATCATAAACCTTACTAAGTAAACTTGTACATGTAAGATTATTTCCACATTTTGGAATGCCAGTGGGGTGATTGAAATATATTATAAACAAATGGAAAAATATGAAATACTGTGAACATCTGTGGCTGTCATACTAGAAGTTAGTGGTTCAGTGACACTGAATTATTTACATGTAATAATTTTTTAGTATTTGTCGTACTAATGTTTGAGATAACGATAATTTTTAGTCTCATGACTCTCGCTGTGTGCCTTCTGTCGCATTTATGCGATTCTACCATTATGAAACGTACATGGATTGAAAATCAACATCCATGGAAGACATTCTGTAGTCACATTTTTTTATTTGTCTCTGCTTCAAACTGTCGACACATAAGCGTAATGAAATGTTTGCCATTCCTTGAAAACTATCGCTAGAGGTTCCATTCAACCAACAGCAAACAACTTGAGGAATTAATTTCATTTCCACACAGCAGGAAATTTATGTTAACTTTATGTTTAAATTTTTTAAATTTAAAAGTTACTGAATATTGTTCCCTAACATACTTACAAAACATAACAAAAAATAAACTTTTTAAAAAAAGCACTTCAAACAGCAATGTTTACAAATGTGCTATAGCCTACATGTAACCTGCTCTAAGAAAAAAATCACATAACCAACACAATTTTTGGTGGTAAGTTATTGTTTCATTAATAATGAACCAACAGAAAAGTAACTGTACGGTAACTGTTTGCAAAAATTTCAACTTACTGGTCTATCCTAAAAGTACATTTCAACATGTATTTAGCTAACGTAACGCGCTCAAAATTATGGCATAGGTCTACTTATTTTTATCACCAACGTGCCTAAAATTAACAAAAATGTCCTCTTGTAACATTTTTTTGACATTTTAAACTAACCAAAATGTAGGTATAAGGGATTCAAATTAAAAAATCATTCCTCTCAATACCGGTACTGTGTTACTAAATGTAGGCTAACGTAAAATGTTGATTGTGCAAAGCTTACTTTCTGCGAAGTACAATATTAACTTCTTCAGACATTTGCCTTAACTCCTTCGCTGTGACATTCGACTATAGTCAAATATACAAAATATTTCTAAACTGCGACATGCGACTTTAGTCGAACATCGAATTAAATGACACTGTAAACCATAGATACATTGTTTTCTCGCTTAAAAATAACCAATAATAAACTATTTACAAAAAAAAAAAGAGATTTTTTTTATAATTTTTTTACACTATCTTGGCACAATTAAAAATTTTTTATTCTGCAGCAAAAGAGTTAAATCAGTCTAAAAGTAAATAAAATTCAATACAAAAATTTCTATCGTTTTTAAAATTTATTAAATGTTTTTTGCAAACATTGTAAAGAAAAACAGACGCTAAGAAGTTTAAACATAAAATATGAACTACCAAGTTTCTTCAAGCTACACCACTTATAAACAAATACCAAATTACATAGTTTTAGTACAATCAATACATTTCTATAGGTCGTTCGGGATAGAGCGAGCATTAAAAATTTAACCTATGAAAAGTATAAATAGCCGTCTCTGCATATAATTCTTGTTGCCTTATTGCCTGTGTAGTTGGCAGTGAAATTATGCAATATAGTTCCCTGTACTTTCCTATTTAAATACATCCATATGAAACAAAAGCAACAGAAATGTACGTAATTGTATTTTATATAATAGCCTAAACTATAGGTCCCTACTGACTTCACAATTTATCTTACACGCGCAAACATCAAGTGACGTGTCCAGAGAGGTTAGACATTTCCCGTCTTTAGCCGTTACGCACGGAGCGATACAAAATAGCTGAAAATAGAACTTTAGCAGGATTTTTTTCGAGTGCTCACTTTATTACAAACTGCCTATACAAGCTATGGCATACATGCTATTTAAATTACTATGTTTTATGTCACTTTTAAATGAATATAGAATTCAATTCTATCTGAGTAGGATAACATTTAGTGCATTTATAATACAATTTCAATCCACGATTTAACATGGAGGGCAGCCAGATAATCCAGTCCAATCGTCAAGAGGCGCTTACGAAAACATTGCTTGATGTACTTGCTAGAGTAAATGTTACTTTAAAACCATTCAAAAACCTCGTGTGGGTAAAATCTACCTGCGTTGCAAGATCTCTTAGTGTTCAACTCGATCTCTGCACCGGATCCACTAAGGTCTACCCCACTCGGGAGCAGGGTAGATTACCGCAAGCAAACAGAAAACAGGGCGAATGCAGATGAAAAGCAAAACAAACATAGACTCCCGCATGTGTACATGAGAGAAAACACGTTGTAAGACACTTGAATGCATGCTGAACAAAGAAAACACTGTCTGAATGTAATATTTTTGTTGGGACGATAAAACTGACGAGTTTATCAAGAAGACTGTAATTCAGGTATGTATAAAATACGTAATCATTTTATTTAGGCCTTCCAAACATTTAAATGTAATAACATTTTAAATGTATTTGCAAACCGTAAACTTTCAATTAACGCAAAATGCAGTGGTTGTGTGTCTGAGAACTTTCACATTGTAATCAGTTTTTCCTACGGAAATTATTAGTGGTTTTAACTACAGCATTTTTGTACAGTACAGACCACGGTCTATGAAGGTAGAGGTCTTGACACTGAGGAATAAAATGTGACTCCCTTCTTGTCGCCGAGCGCTAGTAGTAATTTGGTGGAAGATTTGTCTTTGTCTTGTTTTTGTATTTGACTTAGCTTAAAATGTGAAGTTGTTACCGGAATTGTGAGTATTATATCAAAGAAAAAAATGGGAACGTAATTTTTTATCGGAACACATTTTTTTACAACAATAAAATTAAATTTTTCAATCTTTACATGTAGATGCACATTTCAACGATTCTAAAATTTTGTAGGGCACAAAATATAGATTTTGTTCGTATTTCTTCAGACTACTTTTATAAACAGTTCCACACATGCCAATGCATTTATGGGTACGGAACATGTATATACTATATCAGCTTACCTTATTAACATTATTTTATGTAAATAATTGCAAAAATTTTAAAACGCGAGATGTAAACAAGACAAATCATCCACCAAATTACTACTAGCGGTCGGGGACATGAAGGGGTCACTTTCTCTTGCTGGAGAGCATACGCAGTATCAAGACCTCTTCCTCTTAGACCATGGTACAGACCTAAATAACTAGAACACAATGTAACTTAATTCCAATTTACGTATATTGTAGGCCGACCAGTACAAAATGACAAGATTCTACTGTTCGATGTTTTGTATGATCAGAAAAAACTGTTAAGCATCCAATGATTGTGTAGGCTATATCCGATTACGTGACAGGTGACTCAGAGTAGATTATACCTACTACATTTTATTAGGTGCCCGAGGTGAATTGGAGTGTAGAATACAGATTAAAATATTTAATTTAATTGTTGGACAGAACAGAACAAAGCCAAAGGCAAAACCACATTGAAACATAGTTTAGTCATGTAATAGGTTAGAACTGTTCTGGGCTAGCCGTAACGAGACTATATAAGTGTCTAAAATTACAATAAGTGAAAAATTACTTAAAATATGTACTTTGGTGAATAATTGCAACAAAAATAATAATGTCCAGCATTTTTTTTGTTTTTTGACAGTAATTTGTTCTGTAGTTCACTGTTCCACGAAAAGCAATCATTACACTAAATTCATACTGGGAAAGCCTGAGCTTCATGTCTACAACCTGGATTTAAAATTTTACCATTACTTTAACAAATTGCAGTCCATGTTCACATAAAGTTTGCTCCAGTATAATTAGCCAAGTACAAATTTTGCTCTAAATGCACTAATTTTTCATTTAAATTTTGGATTTGATTGAAATATATTTCAATTCTGCTGATAGATACCAAAAGTACTCATGTAACAATTTTGATTGAAAAGTAATACAGGCTGTAATAAAATAAACATGATAAATAATGTTTAGTTTTCTACACATACACAAAAATTTGATAGCGTAATTCTCTTTCCGTGGAAGGCATAGTTCCAAGGAAAGAAAGAAAAAAAAACTTTTTTAAGACAATCACTAAGCATTTTCCCACAACAAAACATACATCTTGTGTAAATAGGGTAGGTCAACAGATAAGTTACAAGTACGTACATAATTTAAATTAACTGGAGTTCGACCTGCATAAACAATGTACTACATTTGTTAACGTCCAATACAATCCTACGCAACCCCATTTTTTGGTGTAAATAGTACAGTCGAGATTCAGATATGAATCCCAGTTATATAACTATGTTTAAAACAAAAAAAAAAAGTTTTAAAATCAATGTAAAGTGTCAACACAGTTTGATAGAACGCAGGCAACTTTGGTTGCCCTTTATAGTGGAATAACAGTAGTTTTGTTCATACTTTCCTACTTTAAATTGAACAGAACATTATTGAATTCAAACTTAAAATTTGCCTAGTAAAACTCCTAACCTAAATATAAATGTTGTACCCGATTGTTTGAAGAATGTTTACTATTTTACAAGTCTGAGAAAGTGACACAAATAAAAGATGCTGAAGGCAAACTATTAGATGTTATTTGAATGTTACTTTTATTATTATTGTACATATTTTTTTTTTCAACATGCCAATAAAGTAACACTGATCTCTTACCCTTTTCATTAAAAAATGATTGTGAATCTGCATTTACAAGCCAACGATGCAAGCTAGAACTGCTCCTTCAGTCTATGGTAGGTGCAATTTTAGACTGCTCCCAGCAATGCTCAAATGGATATTCTTTGTCAGTCATCTGGTGGGTAAGCAGTTCGTTGTTGCGCTCGTAGTCTTGTATGCGGCACAGCATCGACGCACCATCCTCGGGAAGATCAACATCAGTGATGTCCTTGAACAGCTCCGAAGGCGCCTTCGTCTCCGGATGACCCCTCCTCGTGAAGAAACTGCACACGTTGGTACAGTCCCTGAGTAGAAACTCGAGAGCCTTGGGATGATTCCGCTCGACGGCTTGGCTCACGTCGATGAACCAACATTTCTTATCATGCCACAAAATGTTGTACTCCGACAGGTCGGCGTGTACCAACTGAGCATCCACGTAAAGTCTCCTCATCATATCAGTTGTCTGAGCGTACGCCAAAGCCAAATCCACGGGTTTCAGGAGCACATCTTTGAGCTTGTCTGCAGGTCTATGATCTTGTCCGATGAACGACATGACCAAAATGTGTTTCTTCAAAACTACTACTTCCGGGCACAAGATACCGACTTTCTGCATTCGTATTAAATTATGCATTTCCTTCTCGGCCCACATGTGGATGATCTTTCTAGGGTTCTGCTTCGAGAACCTGTCTTTGAAGCGAAAATCATCCTGTATGTATTTATCCCTAGTTTTGAATTCATTCAAAGTTGTTTTGAAAATTTTTATGGCACACTCTTTCGGGACGACGCGTTCCACATTTGTGCCACCGTCAGCATGTAGAACAACAGCTTCCTTTCCTGTGCTCAAGATACCATTCACCCTGTCCAGAAGCTCTTGGTTAACCAGTTTGTACAGCAGCAAGCGTGTCCTCGGATCAACCGACATTTCCGCTGTCGCTTGTTCACTCTTGTCGTGCAGACGATTCCTGCGTGACTGCTCATGACGGGAATAAACTTTCAAGCTATTGTACACTTTGTTCGACAGTTGCATGTCGAAAGCACCTCCATCACCAGTTTGGAATTCAGGAGGGAACCCCATAACACGACATGCATTCCGTCTCCCAGACATTTCCATATCGTGTTTGGTCACCATGTTATCGCCCTCTTTCCTGTAACCACACTTGGGCATAGCTTTGAAAGCTTTTTCCGAAGAAACAAAACTGTCCCACTCACGATGCTTGTCATCAACTTCTTCTACATCTGAATCATCATCTAACATATTATCCGGATAAACCCTGTAATTTACATACGACACACAAACTTTGGACGTACCATTAAATTTATCTTCAGTTTTCTTAACAATGTCGTCGCTTTCTTTGTCAAACTGTGCCTGCAACATTTGCGCTATGAGGAAATCGTTGTCTTCTTGAGAATTCTCAATCTCGAAATCACAAGGCACAGACTCAGTCGTTACAACTTGCGAGAACTTTTCTTCTTCTTTCGTTTGCAAATCATTTGCAAGTTGTTCCGACATTATATCCGCAAAGTTCACAGCTTCCACTTGACGCATCTTCCCCCACGGAGAAGTGGGTTTTGAATCGTCTACTACAGTAGAACTCATATTTGGATTAAAAATTTTGTTATAAACCAATATTACCTTCAATATTTCGATCCCGAACAACTCCTTGGTGAAAAACTAGTACACTTCACGATACTCTTCTAACAATTAACACACAACAAGGCAATCACCAGAATTTATACTTCGCTGTTGCAAAACTTTGACGCAATAATTTTACAAAACAAAGACGAACAGAGAGAAAACACGTGCATGTCAACACTAATGATTATTTCCTGTGTACGATGTACCGCTACCTATCGTCGTTCCTAAATCACTTAAAAATGGTCCCGTTCAGCTGGCAAGTTGGACGAAATTGATTTATTGATTTATTTATTTTTGATTTATACTTACATATAAAACAGTTCACAAAAATACAGATTAAACCCCTTGAGCAGAGCTCCAAGTGGGGTTCTTTAATACAAATTTTGTTACAGCTGAAACTGAAAGCAGGTGGTGATATTGTGATACAGAGTTCATTATTAGTTTAATACAAATAGTGTAAGGGCCGGTTTCACCAACAACCCCTAAACTTTAGGGGTCCCTTAAAATAAAATTAAGTGTCCCTTAACACAAATGAGTGTTTCACCAATGTTAAGGGACACTTAAAATCCTTTAAGTAGCCCTTAGTTTAAGTGGCGAAATTCGGGCCCCTAACTCGCTAAGGGTCACTTAGTGATTGTAAACACAGCATAAATTAAAA
>PNEQ01002982.1:12169-28519 GCA_003012365.1 Medauroidea extradentata | reverse complement strand
ACTCTCATTTTTTACTCAATTTATAATTAGCCTTCAAGGTAAGTTCCTAACAGTGTAAATTGTTTTACATTGTATATTTGTTAAAAAAATTCAATTTACTTGATATTCGATTCGATATTCGATTCGAATTCGTGAATATTTCAACATATTCGCTTCGAATTCGCTTCGAAATGAAATTTTCATATTCGCCCACCCCTAGTTTTCAGTGTTTATTTCTTTACCACGCACTCTTTAAGTTGCCAGCATACATGTAAATCGTATTTTTTTACTCCTGACATATCTGTTATGTTGTAAACAAGGTATAATTTGACATTTAATATGTTTTTTCTTGAAATCTCCAATGTTCTGTTGGCCCATTTACCGGTATGTCAGATAAGCAATGTGTTACAAAATATTGGATTATTGATCTACCTACTAAAACATATTCGAGGTAGTAATGGCATCTTCAACACAAATTGTTTTGTCACTCTACAACTTTAGAAACTCCCATAATTATCACAAATGTCCCAGACATTTCCCAGGTTTCCCCATTTTCCACGCCACTGGACACCCTATTAATGCATGAAGAACAATACAGTTTTTAAAAATGCTGAAAAACTATGTTTATACTATTATTCAATAAAGAAATACATACATAAAACGTAAAATAAAAAACCAACTGCGGAATAACCTGTCACACGAGTAACTTGATGAAACTGCAAGAACGTTTTAAATTTACAGTGAACCCTCGATAACTCGGACTAAAAGGGGGGAGAAGCTGTCTGAGTTACGATTTGTCCGTGTTATCGAGGGGTGTCCGGAGAGGTGGGGTAATCAGTCATTAATCACAAGAAATGCGAAGAAATTAGTCCGCTATTATTTCTACAAGCAAAAGAGGCTGCAATAAATACTGTTTTATACGTAACTATCGTATCAAGTTACGGGAGGGCCACCATGCAGTGGGAAAATTAACGTAACATGGAGGACTATAAAAGAATGTCAAACAATGTGGGCAGTCTGATCTTTATATAATTTTTTATGCTGCTACTTCTGGCTGATCCTTTTTTTATCTCTTTGCTAGAAGCTGGCACCAGGCACCCTTCTATCACATAAAAGTTTTCGTCTGGCTGGCGACAGCCAATGTGCGTGCAAGTGTGAGAGAGATAAGAAATGATCGTTGGAGATAAGCTAGGGAGGTTGCGAGCGGAAGTAGTCAAGGTCAACCGGTACAGTTCGTGCAATACAAACGCCGCACGTGACCACACGCATCTCACACAAGATGTTTACATTGAAAAATACCTTACGTCCGTATGTTACAGCGTAGGGGCTAGCCTGATAGTTACTCTACCCTCCTTCATAGTTACAAAGGTATAAAAATAACTTTCCTCGTATACATGAATAAAAACGGTACTGTAATTAACAATCCTTCTGGGTCACTGTGCATTATGTGAACATATTTTAACACTACTAATTTTAAAATTTAATTTTATGTATGTAAATTGCATCATAGAACACATAATTTACAGCTGTATTCTTACACAAACTGTCATATTATAAAGAAATAAAATTTTAATCATGTTCTACAGAGTTACCGTATTTACTCGCGTAACGCCGCATATTTTTGACCAAATTTTAGGCCCAAAAAAATGAGGTGCGGCCTTTATAAGGGGTTTTCAAAAAATTACCTTCTAAATTTTTTTTTGGTGTAGAATATAACAAATGTACATTTTTTTCTATATTTACTCGTTCATAACGTGAACATTTCTTCTAAAATATAGAAAAATATTTTGTCGGTGTATAGTAAAATGGAAAAATTAAGACTACAAAATCTTGTTAATCCATTCACGTGCGTCACTCAATGAAAATCGTTTAAAATTATCCCGCATAAGACGTTTACATTTTACAGTCCATTACATGTACGCTATTATTTCCCATTAAGTAGTTTATAAACAAATCCGATTCACGCTTAAAACGTTACAACTCTCCAGACGCCGTTATGTTATCAACAGAGCATCATCAACCAGCGAGCGTAACTCATTGTGTCCGGCTTGGGCATAGATGCTATGTTGTTCTTTCACCACCCACATCGGCTCTTGAAAACAATGTTGTTAAAGGGGCGTAAAACCTTCTCACCAATTTTTCTACATCGCAATGCAAAGCAGTGATTTTTAATTTTTCTTTCTAATGTCCGGGACAATTTGTTTTGCAACCCTGAATTCATTGTACATACCAGAACAAAATAACCCGTAGTTACCATCATTTCACAAGACCCATGCTGATATGTTTGTTTACAACACACGTGCGTACCTGGCTCGCTGGGCGAAGAGGGAGGAAAGATAAAGAAGTGAGAGGTCGCCCTGCAGCGTTGCATCTTTACTCACGCGCCGCGCGCCTCGCTAGCAACATTTTACCGAACGGAACTTGCCAGATATTTACAGTGGGATTATTAAAGGCTAAGTAGCGATGGACGACTTCGTTATAAAGTTTAATACTGTTCTAAAATATAATGTGATGAATTTAAATCCAGCAGAAACGATTTTTTATGTCTTTTAACCAAAAAAAAATTAATTAAAAATTATTAAAATTTTTTAAAAATTCTGTCCGAGTTATCCGAAGTCCGGGACATCGAGGTCCGAGTTATCGAGGGTTCACTGTAATTGTTTATTAATGTGTACATACAGAAAACTTCTACGTTAACATGTGTTTACAATCATTTTTGCACAATGCCATTATTTCTATGCAAATTTTTATCTTCTTTTTCAAAACAAAGGTACAAAAATCATAAACATATACAAAAAAGCAGTAACAATTTTGGTTTCTAAAAAGTCCCGCATTAGCAAACCCTCCATGGAACATTGCATACACTTTAAACGGATCTGGTATACTTACCAGTAGCTTTTGTTTATAGAAAACTTTCATATAAGTAATTCCTAAACTCCTTCCAATCAACAATATTTCTAAAAATATTGTATTTACTCATGTGATAAGTATCGTTTGACAGGTTATTCCAGAGAAGACTAAAATCCACTGCCATTGTTATAAAAATACAAAGAAAACAGCCGAACAGGCTTTTGAATCACCGTCTGACCACATTCAGCTGAAAGTGAATGGCTCTTCGCTTCCTGGCAATAAACTTACAGGCCGTAAAGTGGTCTAATACCTCAGAAATAATAAATATAGTGACTGACTGACTTGGAAAAGTGACTATGAAATGACTACATACTTGCCAACTTCTAAGATTCCAAATTAGTAAAACTTTTCAAAAATATTTTAAGTAGCGTAAACAGTACACGGCAATTTTATGATAAAACATTTGGGTCATATGCAGTGCATATATTCAAACAATTATGTGTTTAATTGTTCTTAAAAATAGAAACATGTATGCTAAAAAGAAGGAAACTCAAAAAAATACTCTCCACGTGTAGTGAGTTAAACATATGGTAGTGTATTTCAGAAAATTTGTTCAAAGAATATATATGACCATATGGCTGCAGGCCCATGATTATGGTCCATTCAAATTATTGTACATTTTTGAGAACACACATGCACAAACTAAAACATCATTAGAAATTAAAATAATGGATATTACTTACATGAAATGCAGTAGTTCAACAATACATAGCAGAGTCCTATTGCCATCAGCAAATTATAAAACAAACTCCAGCACAATCTGGTAAATGAAAATATCTTTCTGATTATTATTATCTCCCAGTCATATGTACAAAAAATTGATAAATTTGACAAAAGTTCACAAGGCAAAAAATTAGGCCCTTCACACAATGATGAAAAAATCTTGCTGATTATTACACGAAGTCCCAAACATATCCATAAAACATATGTACAGAATCAATTATGTTTGCAAGGTAGGAAAAGAGTGGTTAAGTACAAACCCGTAGCTTTCTTCGCCTTTTTCAAAAATTGTTCACTGAACTTGTGTTCGTAACACTTATCTATCTGTTTGGTTTTTACAATTGATATGTTCTCCAGAATTCTGGTCGACAACAAAGACCTTAACTGGAACCCCCTATTCTTCTTTACAAGACTAAATACACGTTCACACTCTGCATTGCTGTGTGGTATTGTTAACACACCAAATATCATATTGCTGAGTCTGTCAAACTTAAACTGCCCACGAACATTTTTTATATGAGATAAACTAACCCATTTCTGCACTACGGTGTCCTCTTTACTCACTGACAAATCTATATTTTCAAGCTGCAGGCTGGTGAATTGGCTTTTATTCACAATATAATCACAAAAAGCAGAAAAATAACTTCTGACGAGAAAAATAATTTCTTATCTTTGTCATTTAACTTGTTCACAAACTCTGATGTTGCAGTACACAATCACTTCACCGTAAGTAAAAATCGCAGAAAATACTCACGAAATCACTACAATAGCACGTGCACGATATAAACTGTCAACATGGCGGCGATAAGGAATGAACCAAATGAAGATCACCTGTTCGATTAATCGATAGACTCCAAAGAAATAGGTCGCATTAACACGTACGAGATAGTCGCCGTATACGAAACGTATGTAATCAATATCAAAAGCATCGACGCAAAAAAAACTGAAAAAAATAGTAAAATATCTGTAATATTCGTAAAATCGTATGTTTTTCGTACATTTTACAAAAAAATCGTAGAAGTTGGCAAGTATGTGACTAAAGGGAAAAAAGTGACCAAAAAGTGACTAGATGAAAGTATTCAATGCCACCATTTATACCTTTCTTACGTGAAAGAACACTGAATACTTGTTACCGTTGTATTACTATATGAAACATGTGCCTCATAAATATTATAACCTACTTACTCATGTTTCACATGTACGATACAAGACACTCCTATTTTCCGTGAAAATATTTTAATGTTTTCGTCTATTTTAATAAGATTCTTTCATTAACATTTTTACTGTTTATATTTCATTAACATTTTTACTGTTTATCATGTCATTTTGTCATAAATTTCACTAATTTTTACATGTCAAGATCTATTGTCGCAGTATTGAATGTGTGCAAAGGGTATCTTACTTTAGTTAAATATTTGAATATAAATCTGTAACTTTAAGTTTAATGGTAGAAAGTCTACATGAATGTATAAACATTTAGTCTGTGTTGTATAGACCTAAAAATCATAAAATACATATGAATGGAATGAGAATATACAAGTTTATAAAACAACGTTAATCACAACAAGAAATAAAATTCATTCCAATGGTAAAATCAGATATTTCATGAACAAAAAAAAGTGCATTCAATTACGTTATGCTGACCTCCCAATGTTTTACATTACACCTAACAATTTAAAACTGTGAGATAACTTTATTTGTTCATAATTTCAAGAGGCAAACAAAGGGATTAAGAATTTATAACTTTGAATAACCTAAATCTTTGCGTTCCGCCTCTATATTTCAGATTTAAGAGTTAGTGGACTGTAGCTTTATCTTTACGTTTGAGGCACGGAAACGGGGAAGGCGATAAGTCAAATATAACCAGTGCGTCAAACACCTCATCGCCTCTAGGCGCAGAGGACTAAACTAGCGTGCAGTGTTTACGTAGTAACTGCTTTTCAATGGGACTTCAAGCGATGACCCTATAATTTAATTTGTAGAAAGTATGTAATAAAGTTCAATGTAGGTTTCTAAGATTTTGTTTACGATTACGGTGGATATTTTCTCGGCTACAGCAAGGTGAAAAAGTAATTGTTAGCACTTTAGAGCAGCTTGATAATCATGTTTTTAATTATCGGATTGCATTTTTAAGATCATAGGGACTTAATCTGAAGTGTGTTTTCTTTTCGTAGATAAACACATTAGAAACATTTTTAGCAACTATACATGTAAAATGACTTTCCGTATCACACTCCAGCACGTCTCATGCGCCAGGTCCACTAACTCTTAAAAAAGAATAATTCGATCCTTGTTGTCCTCTTGTTTCTTGCCACCGGTAAACTTTATACTGTATTATGTGAATAGTTTCTTGCATTTTTTTGGTGATTCGCGAAAAAAATTTAATTCTATTTCCCCGGAAGACAAATTTTGGCAAAATTAACGTACGTCATTACAAAGGTCAAATTTGTAGTTCTAAAATTTTATTTGCCTTTTTGAAATATCACTACGTATGACAAACAAAAATAAACCAGGTAACATTTAAGAACCTACCAGGATAAGCAAACACGTTGCATTATGTAACCTAACACTCACCATTTTCCAGTTGACTTTGATACCTTCGAAACTCTCTTCACAGTGGGAGATTGATTTTGTCAATTCACGTACAATAGATGTATAGAATCAAAGACATGTCTTACTACGGAACATGTGAAAAATTGCAAAATTTTCATGATTTCGCATACATTTACTAACTTTGCGATTTCAAACAGATGGGTATTTTCGTGGCGACTACCGTTACGTAAGGCCGTCATCATGATGGTAACTATAGTTCCAGACACACCTTCGCCCATGGGGTGGCCCTGCCTATGGCCATGTAAGAGAGCTACATGAAGCCGCCGTTTTGGGTGTTCCATTATGGCAACCGCCTGTTCCTTAAATCGTTAATTTGCACTACTCTGAGATGTTTTTATTGTTTAGAGGCGCATCAACACAAGTAATCATAACCTCAAAACGCCTCAGCGCCATGATGGAAGACCCTAAAAGCCGGCTTCAACTATGTCTCAGCAAGCCATCTCCTGACTATTCCTACCTCCATGGCCAAACCACAGCCAAACTCAGACAAGATTACAATGTTGCCAAGCTTTTTGAGTTCAAAACAAAAGTCATCGTCAAGCCTAAATAACATACAAATAAATATAAAACAAACTAAAAATTGTATTTACTTACCTTCGTTAACTTAATAGACTTTTTATGAGGCAATTTTGGTGTTTAAAAAATTCAAGCCACCTTTGAGCACTTCAAAAAAGTGATAACTTTCAGAAATAGTAACTAAAAGTGACTTTGGTCAAAAATAGTGACTAGAAGTGAAAAAAGTGACCGACTGAGGCCTGACTTACCACAGAAAGAGGTTTATAGTACGTGTTATGACCGGACAAGACTTTCGGTGACTGGATAACCGAAAGCAGTTTATACATACGGCCCTTAAAAGTACAGCACATGTGAACATGTTTGAATGACAAAAATTTTAAATGGTAATGTCTCAAATTTAACAGGGTATACAGGATGAGGCACAAAGTGTTACTGAGCTATAGCACTCAAACTAGTGATCATATCCACAAATAATTCAGACAAAAGTTTCAATGTTCTACAAGGCCATCATACTGGGCCACCCTATTTTTTTTATTGGTGGAGGTGCTGAAGCTAGGCCAAGGCAAACTCCACTTTGTAAAATGGAAGCATGTATCTTTTTTCCGACGGCAGTACCGATTTAACGACAAGTTGAGTTACCTACAACACAAGGTCATTTAGTCACGCACCCAAAGGTATCAGTACCTTCTAATGTGAAAATGAACGATTTTCAAGAATCATTTGACATGTTCACGGTTTTGGGAAAATGCCGTAAAAATTACAGAAATGCCCAGGATTTTCATGCGGCTCGTTAAAATCGCACATGGCTTTTAAGGAATTAGCTGACCGTTTCTGACGCTTCGGTACAGTGAAACTAACACGAGTCAGACGTCAACCGATTGTGAATGAAAACAATGCAGCTGCAATTGTAGCTTTTGTTGCACTAAATCCACATGCAAGCAGCAGGCAAATGGAAAGAGAGCATGGAATTAGCCAGCAATCTGTATTTAGAATCTTACATCAAAACAAGTTCCATCTGTACGGCAATGCTTTCTTAAATCGCAACAATTTCTATATGTAATTGGATTCGTAGGCAAATGTGCACAGATGTCTCTTTTTTGGGTCATGACGAATCTACGGGAAATGTAAATAGGCATAACATGCATTATTGGGCAAATAAGGATCCTCGATGGATAAGAACTGTGCCATTTTAACATCCACTGTCCATTAATTGTTGGTGCTGCATTGTCAGTGGTCACGTAATTGGTCCATATTTTTTGAAGGTCAATTGACTGGGCAAGTTTACGCAAACTTTCTGCACAACGTACTGTCTCAATTACTAGAAGACGTGCCTTTGCATGCTCGCACGAACATGTGAAACACAACAGTGCACCACCCCATTATGCTCTGTGTTCGAGACAAGAGATGAATGAGATTTTTGGCGTAAAGTGGATAGGACGAGGCGGCCTTATAGCTAGGCCACCTCGTTCGCCAGATCTAACAACACTAGATTACCTTATATGGGGTTCTGTCAAAGAACACGTACTGGTGATAGTACCTACCACACCACAAATGTTGGCTGTCGTTCGACTGTCTTTTCATCGGCGAATTAACAAGTGCTTACAAGCCGAGGGTCATCACTTTGAGCATTTTCTGTATGTAGACCCAAACCAAGGTTAATGGATCCTTTGAGTGTGAAACTAAATGACCTTGTGTTGTATGTCGCTGAATTCGGTACTAATGTCATCAAAAAAGAGATACACAGTTCCCTTTTGGTAAGCTTTTATCACAAAGGCCTTAGGTACTAGTAGTGAAACAGCAGTGCTCTGAGTAAACTACAACCCTGAAATCAACTGTCAGCATGATTCCAACATATTAAGATAAAATGTAACCCAAGAGGAACTTACCGTATTCGCCCATGTACCCCGCGCACCCATGTAAGCAGTGCACCCCCTTTCTCAATGACAAATTTGGGGAAAAAATTATTTTTTCAAAAAATAAATTTTTTGGGATGGAAAAATTGTATTATGGGGCAAAACAATCAAACAAAAATTATGCTCACCTACTATATTTATTTGTATATAGCAGCCACTTCTTTAAAATAAATCAATGCCTCATAAATGAGGCGGGTGTTAATGCACGGAACTGAGTTTGCCGCAACGAGAGGTTGACATGCGCTTTTTTGCTTCCAAGTGGCAAGCGCTGCATGCCAGCAACACGGCACCAGCCAGTGTCTGTGTGTGTGTATGTGGGCGCGCTCGGACATGTGAGTAAGCGAGCAGAAGATGTCAAGGTCAACTGGTACAGTCGCAGCACAAAAGCAATACAAACACTCCACGTGTATCACCACTTCACGAGACGTTTTCAGTGAATAAAAAAGCTTAGCTCTGCATGTATCACTCACAATAAATACAGCTATGTACAAATAGATTCTGTAGACGACAAGTCGGGGAAAAAAAAAATAAAGTCTTTGGTATAAATAAAAAAAAAAGACTTTACACTGGTACGCCATCATCATCAGGTACCACCGTCGTCATCGCTGCTGTATCTCATTTTCCGCCAGTCTTTGATACACGACTCCGCAATGCCGTACTTACGGCCTGCCGCGCAGTTTCCTAACTCTTCTGCTTCTTTTATCACCTTCAGTTTCTCTCCCACTGTAAATGAACGCAATCGTTTTGACATTTTTACTGCCCGAACTATCAACGTGAACAATACGATAACTGTACGCTAATCAGTTACACGCAGAGAACACTATTAGCTGCACACGTGAGTTCGTAAGTTATCCGCGATCACTCGTCTAGACATCCACATTCCACCCCCGCAGCGTTGCCAAGCCTCCCTCCCGCACGTGCGCACGAACTTCAAACTTAAATTACCCATGTAAGCCGCGCACCCTCATTTTGGGCATTCTAATTCGGGAAAAGAGGTGCGCGGGGTACATGGGCAAATACAGTAAATCAAATTGCCATGTGTGGAGGCAAGTGGTCTAATGACAATACCACAGTGACTTCATATAAGCATGTAAACTGTACTGGCTGCAAAATAGTGTACTGTATTTCATCGCATATTCCTTGCATATAGTTTTTCAGTTGGGGAAAAACAATATAATAGTTGCAGAGCAAAATCTTTGGGGCAGCCTGTAGTATGTCCATACAACTTCGAACTGGCTTTGTTTGGATACTGACCATGAGAAGAGACTTGGTCACACACAGTGAAGAGAGAGCACACAAAAATGGCACTGAAGAAAATAATGAAAGGAAGCACCCCCTTTTTTCATGCAAACTGATCTCCCCCCCTCCCCCCCACTACATATGCAGCACTTACTTCTCACATTCCTTTTTGTTTTTGCCTTGCTTGTCTACACGTAGTCACCCTCCAACAAGGACTACGAGGCCTGGGCTTGCATGTTGTTATTAGACTTACTTCCTGTTCTAACGTGCCTTCCCTATGACTTTTGATTAAAGTAACAGGAATAAAAGTACAACTTACCGCTTGAAACTGTGTTCAAACTTTTCCATATTAAATAAGTTGGCTGAAACATGGTGTTGCCAACTCACAGTTTGTTTGCAAATAAACAGAAAATAATCACACACATTTATTATGTATGTTCTTTTATGATACTAATACCATAGCTGGTACCAAATGCGCACAAAATAAGTGATTATACTAATTTCACTCAAACTGCTAAATTTTTACATCACAATAGTCGCACCACAGTTTTTAGAACTGAATTTTGGTAAAAATTATGATCATGCGATGAAATACTCTACGGTACACTTAGATTCATTGTTTTCAACTGTTCCTTTAAGTACAAACTTATAATACTGATATGTAATTGTGTACTTCCTTTCTTTTTTTCTAGAGAATGTCAAGTGAAGAACTGGAAATATCACAAACAAACCTGCGATCTAATTGCTGAATCAAAGTGAACACACTTCAAAGTTTACTCTATGGAATGTTTAGTAATTGTTCTTACAGTACATACTGTGTATAATGTTCTAGAGAAATAATATCAATAAAATACACAACTTATGAGTTACAAATTTTATTTAACAAATTTTTGCTCACATGTAAAATCCTTTACGTTTCTCTTGATTGTTTAAGGTACTCCCTCAGCGCATCATATGCAGGAGTTTCTTCACCATAATCCTGGAAAACAATAAAAATTTCCGCACTAAAGTAGTTAAGATGCATGTGGGTAAGCTGTATTTACTTTCATAATTGTCGCAGTCGCTTAACAGCTGTGCGCTCAATATGAAAGTTTTACAAAGAGATTTAGGAAAACATAAGGCAGCACTAGTGTTTTCTGTGATAAAAATGATAGCATGTGGGCATAACATTCACTTTTGGGAACATGTCATGTAAACTAGTTGTACACTTTAGTAATATATCTCAAAAATGAACGCCAGACAGTGGCGGAAGTATTAATTGTGCACTCTTGAGATACGACAGTGCTGCACTGGAATCAAGAGGGCACTGCAATTACAGGACCTTATGCTTGGTGCAGCATGATAGTTTTCTTTAGCCAATCTTATTGTATTGCTGAAGTCACACGTTGTGGTCTTTGTATTCTCTTGCAGGTGCACCCTTTGTTTTTAAGAACAAACACTGTAATTGCTTGGTTGTACAAATATTTCTTTTTACATTAATAAAATTATTTTATAATGAAGAAATTTCCAAATACGCAAACAATTAGTTTCACGTGTGACTTGTATAGAGCTGTTACATGATCAACAGTCCATCATGGTTCTTTATTTATTTGCGACTTTTATTGCATTCATAAATAACCTTTCAAATTTGAAGTTCAATATTTATAATAAGCAGTTCTGCAAGTCTGTCTGTAAAACACCAACTCAAGTAAATCACCAATTTCGCAGGCATACATTTCGTGGTTACCTGCACTCATTGAAAAATTTTAATTTTATGCAATACTAGCTGTCCCGTTGCGGCTTCGCCCGCGTGTACTATAGAAAAGAGTAACTAACTTTTAGTTACGTGTTAATTGATGGTGATACTATATTCTATATTATACTATATTCACTGTTTATCTTTAAAACATCAAATACAAACAGATTTGTCCAGTCCACTGCGCTAAGCGTACTTTAATTGCAGAACTTCTTCTTTTAATTCATCTTTATTTCTCTATAAAACAGCTGCCCGGCTGCGGCTTCCACCGCAAAACAGCTGCCCAGCATTTAACAGCCATTACTATTGCGGTTGTCAGAGAGTGTTGAGTGTTTTCCTCGGTTTTTTCCCCGCGGTCGCAAATTAGATAAAAACAATTCTTGATGCGGATTATATATCATGCTAAAATTTCAGCTCGATCGGTGCAGAACTTTTTGAGTTTTTGAAGCGCACACAAACCAACATAACATTTTTATATTATATAGATTATGCCATACCACCTTAAATCTACAATAAACACATTATGAACGTGAACATTTACTTTTTTAATATATATATCCCCTGGAATTTTTTTTCTCTTACAAAACACCTCATAATGTCAGCACACCAATTTTTGGCCAACTTTGGTCAAATACATGCTGCTATTACGTGAGAATATGACAGAATATGCATAATAAATTTATAGTAGTAATAACTTTTAACACTTCTCTATTATTACTATAAATGTACAATGAACTCAAATCTTCTTGAAAATGTATCATAAAATCATTACGCACATTAGAATATTTATAAAATCTTTAACCTATTTTTACACAATCATTAATTCTATCATGGAGTATCATAAGAGCTGTTGCGAAGTATGTCCATTACTCAGAATGCAGAACCTCAGCATAGTTTTTTGGGTAACAACTAAGTAGAGGGAGCCTGCACTACTCATCACAATGGACATTATATAGCATCAGACCCGCCAACTTTTCATAAACTGCACGCGACAATTTTATGTCAAAATTCATTTCTCCCACGTTTTGACAGGATTCATGCAAATTTATCAAACTTTAAAAAAAGTTAACAGGTTTTTAGTTCCAGGGAATTACTGAATCCTTTTTTAAAATAAGCAGACATATAAATAGACCTATTTGAAAATATTCTGCAAAACTATACTCATTCTTTGAAACTCGTGCATGTGTTTAACACCCACTGAATCATTTAAACAGAAAAAATTAATATTGCACTTACTATAAAAAAAATAAGATTATGATATCTGAACAGTTGTAATGGTTTTCATAATGTTACAGTTACATTAAAAATGTGAGTAAACATAATGAATTTTGCTGCTGCATTTCCACTCGAATTGGTATTGCTGGTGTTTCTGTTACATTTATAAATAATTCCTAGCCATACTTTTTGTTGCTAGCTCAGAAAACCACGTAACTTAATTGACACATGCAATCTGCAACTATGTTATGAAATAAGCCAGGCCTAACAAAAACCGAAATAAATGTTTCACACAGGTAACGCCGCTAAAGGAAAATATGTTTCCCTGCAAAGTTCAGAATTTAAAGTTTTTTTTTAAATAGTTAAGTTACAGTTGGTAATACAATGTTTTATTATCTTATTAAATGCGTAAATATGTTTGCAACTCAGAAACTTCAATAATAATACAAATTTCACTCAGAGTGAAATTCTAGTATGTACGCTTCACAAATGTATTTTGCTCCAAATACGTATTATGTTGCTTATATGAATAGGTTAGGCACCCTCTAAAACATACATCACACATTTGTAACTTCACACTTTGGCATGTGATAACAGTAGTGATTCGTAATAAAAGAGCTGAAGAATCTGAACGCCATCATTTTTAAGAAATGAAACTTTTCTTTGATTGGCTGGTAAGCACCAATGTTGAGCACAGACCGTCCACCTTTCAGAAATCAAAAACCAGGAGATTTCTGTAAGGCCCCCTGAGCGCCTCCACCCCACCCCAAAATCCGTAAAATCAGCTAAATCCCAAATACGTTACGATATGCAACAAACAATTTTCATACATTCTTGTTTGCATACATTTCTGACACAGCCATTAATTATTCTGAACAAAGAAAAATTTTTAAAACCAAAAACCTTGGTAAGGCGCGAAATTTATCGTCTTATTTTACGCTATAATTAATCTCGGTTTGCTTATTTTGTCATATTTATGTGCTTAACATCATCCTTTCCAGCATGCGCAATGGAAAAATCACAACAAAATAATAAACAAAATACAAAATGTTAACTCTTTCTGATGGTAAAATGCCCAGAAATTCATAAAAATATTGCCAACATCACAAGTTCTTCGCTTAGCACAATTTTTGAATGAACATAAATAATGCGCACGAGATACTAGTCATGTCCAACACCGCCAAGATGCTTCTTTACTTAGTAGGCGTACGTATATCACTTCTAAGCCTATTATAACGTGATTTTTGGGTATTGTTAAATAACTAGTACAAAATACTCGCCGGCCAATCACACAAGTTACACGAAATACAATAGTGTGACAAAGTAAAACAATAAAACACGTAACAGTAAACACAGCAAATAAACAATTTCAATGTTAATGACGAACGCCATCTTGGATGACAAATGAAATAATTATTTGATTGGCTAACAAATCCCATAATTTTTGCAGAAATTATTGGAACTATCAACGTTAGCACAGTTATATCGTAAAACTATTGGTGATGAAAGCAGCTAAAATACTAAAAATACGGTACGTACATCCTACAATACCTGTACGCTGTGCGGGATAAGTCTCGTGCTATGGTACGAACACCGGAATACCTATTTATGTACAGAATTTACGATAAAACCACAAACGTACGTATTAAAACTAAAAAGTGGGAGATTAGAAGGACTAATCAGGAGGGCGGGAGATCAGGTGGAAAATCAGGAGTCTATCGCCAAAAGCGGGAGAGGTGGATGGTCTGTGAGTGCATTAAAGGAGGGAGAAAAAAAAAAAAAAAAACCTCCCGAAATTATCTTATCGGCCATCGCTACTACCAACTACAGTAACCTAACACAAAGTTATACAGGAAATTAGTGAACAAAACAGCTAAAACACTGTACACGCAAGATATGGTACGAATACAATACCTACATGTTGTGAGAGATAGCTCCATATTATGGTACGAACCCCAAAAAACATATTGATGTAAAAAAAATAAACAACAAACCACATGAGTAACTCCATAAAACAAAAAAATTGGAGATTCAAACAACTAATCAGGAGGGTGGGAGGTCAGGTAGAAAGTCGGGAGTCTCCCACCTAAAGTGGTAAGGTTGGCAGGTATGAATGTAATAACATTAAAAAGTTTAAGACGTTCATGTGGTAAGCCATATTTTTTCCACTCCACTTACTCTACATTTTGAGGTGTGCTCAGGACCCAAGAAAAACCCACTTTCCATAGCTGCCAACCTCAAGGATTCAGAAATAGTACAATTTTCAAAATGAGTAAAATTGTGCGTAAATGAGTCGTGGTATTTCACGTGTTGTGTATATGTAAACACCATTGAACTAAAACACTTTAGCAATTTTTAAAATAAAATAATACACTGTGAACATGTAAAAATTTTGTATGCAAAATAAATTTAGAACATGCCGAATAATTAATAAAATAGCTACATTTTGATTACAATTAATATGTGGTGTTCATGGCTAAAATTACATAGCCTCCCTAGGGCTATTATAAAGAAAACAAGGACAGGGAAATTACTGAACGTGTTTTCAGTAGGCTTACTTTGTTGTACCATCATAAAAACTGTTTTAATTTCAATATTCATACAAATCTAAACAAACCTAGTATAGGTAGTTTTGGTTTCTGCAAGTTTACAAAATTTACCAATTTTAATACACCAATACATAAGCTCCTACATCACGATTTCTGGTAACACAGCTTTTAAATTCTTTCACAGTTCCATAAATGCACGAAAAATTCTTACAGAGTGCAAATTAGGTAATTTAATCTCACTTGGCACATCTAAACCACAACTCTCAGACACTGCAAATACTGTGGATTTGAAAAGTAAATTGTACATCGTTGAAGGTGCAGACGTGAGAGTATTTAATCTCTTATACAATATTAATACCACATACTTTAACTTTTTGAACAGTTTTTGACATCCGCACGGTTTGGCAATTACTGTATATGAAAACGTAATTGTAAAAACCGCAAAGTTGAATTTCCCAGACATGAAACTTGCAATATTCCTACGTTTCACGACCATTAAATATGTGACGTCAATACTAGTACCGGCACTAAAATACGCCGCCACAGTGACAAATTGATACATTTAAGCTTGGCAAAAACTTTGTTACCAAAAACACTACAACGTGCGCTTCCATATTTGCTGGAAAAATTAGAATTAAACTACCGTATAGTTTCCTTCAGTTCACACTGGAAAAACACTTCAAATTAAAACATAAAGCTGTATTCTGTAGAGAATAGTATTGTACAATGGCTATAAATGAAGCACGTTATTTCCCGAAATTACGGTGTAAGGTACTTGGCCTACCCACCCTGTTTATTTTTCCAAATTTCTTGCTGTACGACTTTGTAGTTCTTCTGGCTTAAACATAACGTAAGGATTTAAGACTTAAGGAAACCTAAGAGTATAATTTATTGGTGTAACCGGCGTCAACATAGGCCTAATAGAATCCCGGGGAGTTTCGTGAGCACTGGCTATAAGAAA
>PNEQ01002982.1:0-11169 GCA_003012365.1 Medauroidea extradentata | reverse complement strand
GCGCCGGTATTGTATTGAAGATTGTAAGTGTGCAAAACGTATCCGATGGTTAAGTAAACATCATGCATCCAAAGTCTGATTTTGCTACTTATTTAGTGCAGTTATCCTTGTGCCAGCATGGCTGCATGAATATTTGGTAAGTTTTCCCGTTTCTTGCCGTCTCGAGCCCACGACGAAGGGAAAAGACTTGTGTATCTACTGCTGAACTGAGCAAGCTAGCCGAGCAAACCAATAAGCGAACCCCAGGGAGATTAGAGGCAGATTATGTATTAAGTGTGGCACCACAACGGTAGTACAGTTTTCTTTATTAAATACGACACTGTAAGTCAGATCTACACACCACATGTTCGGTACCGAAATTACAAGACTTCGGTACCAGATTACTTTATATGACTTAACCAAACAGGGGAAAAAATTGAAAAGCTTCAAAATCGTACAATAGGGCACAAAATTGTACATTGTACGGGGAAATCATTAGAGTTGGCAGCTATGCACTTTCCCTTTCGTTAACACTGATTTAAACCTGTAACATACCTGCCAACTTTTCAAAATGACCATCAGTACAACTTTTCCAGAATGTCACATTTTTGCGTAAACTGCACGCGGCTATTTTTGTGCCAAATTATATCAGTCCCTATGTCTTACGAACTGTACACATAACAACACATATAATATTTTAAAAGTTTATTTGTTTTTAAAGTAGGCCTTATCAAGACCTAATTATGCAAAACAATTATTTGCCAAGTTATACTTTGAACAATTTCCTGTTCACTTAATTCTTTGAAAATCCATCATTCTTTTATAATTCAAAATGTACACTTCCATCATTAAACAACCTGTAAGCACGGTTACAAACATAAATAGTTTCACAAAGTTTGATATAATTCTCAAATACCTAGTTTTGTTTATTTTATGTGGCATGAAATAGCCCAATACCTATCTGGATTGTGTTTTGAGTTACGAAATACTGTAAGGTAATATTTAGCTCTAGTCACAGTGCCTTCAAAACCTACTTACGAAAATTGATGTTTAATTCTGCGATTTCCACGTAGGCCTGTAACCTCAAATAGTAGTTACAGTTAAGCGCTTCATACCATCTTCCATAAATTACCAATAAATGCCGCACAAAAATTACGCTAGTAGTAACTATGAACAGTTCGGTATCATATAAAATATTATTATTGTACGTATGCTTCAAAATAAGAGAAAATAACTTTTCTTTCAAGTTCGCGACAGTATAAACACGCGCGCGATGCATTTTCTAACTTCAAAATTTCGTCGCATCACACGGTAGTTATACGTCATATTCATTACAACAGCGAAAAAATATTTTTAGTTTCAAAGTAAAAAATACAGCTTCCAAGCACACAGAAAAGCGCGGAATTGGACAAGAAACAACACACTTGTCGTTTAAAAAAGCCCAACGACACGCACATCGCCATCTTGTCACAGACCATACAAGAAATTCACGGATTGGCTGTTAGATATAAAATAAGCCAATAGGAAACAGGGAACAAAACACATACCGAATTTTGTTATTGGTTCCTATAGTGTTCACTGTGACCAACTGCTGAACGCAAGTAAAAACGAATTTTACGAGTGTTTATGCACAATAGCAAAGCGAAACAACCGTAAAACACGTTTCATGTTGGTACGCTTGCGCAAAACAAATTTGTCCGCTATTCATTTGTAAATAATGGCATTAATGTACACAATGTCGGACGTCCCGAAATCCGTAAAATTATGTTGTCCTCCGTAAAACGTGTGTACTTTCCGTACATTTTACGGACAATCCGTAAAAGTTGGCAGGTATGCTGTAATATATAAATCAGCTTTAGATAGAGAAAGGAATATTTAGGTAGGTCAATGACCAACATGTTAGAATTTTCTATCCTGTATGCACTCTTCGATTATTGTATTCCACAAAATGTCTGCAGCTCTGCATATACAGTTAGATAAATGTAACAAAATGAGCTGCCAATAACATTTAAAACTCTGTTGAGTTGTGTGCTTTTTCCTCCAAGGATGTTTATTTCACAAGCTGCAAAGCACGCTTATAGCACAGCTGTTCCTGGCGCCTGCAAGTTGGTGTACCTGCTGAGCACGCCAAACACACTTTTTTATTTTTTTAAATGGGACTTACTATTATTTTGGGCTCCACATGAGTGCTCATTTATTCTGAACAGCACAGTAAGTTACACATACTATGTATTATCAGGCTAGAAATTTAAAAGCACTAAGGGTGGTCCAGGTACACATTTTCTATCACAAAGCTGTTTATAAATTGTTGGAGGACATGAAATGGGTAAAAATGTGTGTATCGTACTTTGAACAGTTTTTCTAAAGAGACATTATCTGCAATTTGGCAGTTTTATTTAAAATTGTTATCTGATGAACTCTATGAAGCACTCTGAAGCATGGATAGTCTGCCATCTTAAAGAATTTCAACTTTACAATGCTCCTTGCTCTTAAACTTTCATGCAACATTCCATTCACAAAACTTTCATACTGTTGACCTCACCTTTATGACTACACAGGAACAACCAACAACTTTCCGTGCCTTGCCAGTGTTGTCAATCTTGCAGAGGCCAGCCCACTCTCCCAGTTTCTTGTTGTTATCAACTTTTATAAGTGGAATCTGATGTTCATTGCACAGAGCTTGCACGAGCTTCTTGTATGATGGCTCGTTGCAGTTGTCTGCTAAGATGCACAACAGTGCTTGTCGCCTGCATGAAAAACAAATGGTAAGAAAACTGGTTCACTGCTAACTGAACACTTATAAAACTCCTTGCTTAATTTCTCCTTTAACCCTTTACTAAGGACCCCTAAAAATGCTGACTCGCGAAATCTGCAGTAATTATAAGTTTTCCGCAAATTTCAGCAAAAACTAGTTAAAATAAAGTTTTACGCAAATTCAGATGCCCGCCAAATGTTTTGTCGCAAATCAATTGAAGCACAATCGTCGAAACGTGTACTTTTTCGTTTCAAATATTTCTTAATTATCATTTTGCTGTAATTATATTAGTCCACATGTGCAGTTTCATTGTTTGAACAAAAAGGAGGATATTTATATAGTCTTGCAATGAAAAATTTAATTAATATTAATTTTAATTTGCATTACTGAGTTAAGTACTAGGCATTCACAGTAAACATTAAAAATTAATGATAAGGTACAATTGAAACTGTTTGGTTAAATATAATTACTTTGATGACACTATACTAGACAGATCAAAGTTCAGAAAACTAGTTGACAATCACAACTTTGCAGACCACCCAAATACTAATGTTAACAATACCAGGTCAGAAGATCGCAAGAAAAGCCACAGTAAGAAGATGAGATTTTTAGGAGAAAAAAGCAATGACATCAGCTAAATAAGTTCAAACGCGCTCAGTAGTCGGACATGACGGAAAAAAAAAATAATTTTGACAGCATAGTATAACAATTTTTTTTACCACTTAAAATTTTTTTGTTGCTTTTAATTAATTTTAACACCATTTCAAAGTTGTAATACCAAATGTTTGTAATCCCATTTAACATTTTTAAACACAGAATTTTTTCCCCCAACATTTTTAGGAGGTCTTTACCCATTCTTTACATATGAATACAACATGCATGAACATAGTTTCGCACCTCTCCATTCAACATTTGCATATGGTTACAAATCAGATGAGTAAAAAATCTGAAGAACAAAACCACACACACAGTATTTGTTTGTAAAAAATAATTTTCATGCTAAAAGTTCAATTCTTCTATTTATCAGAGTCATTCCTAACTATAGCATGTAAATCCCAAGCCTTTAAGATTCCACTGAACATATGAAGTACAAATTCTTTGTTTTAAAGCCGTAACATTTGTTTCAGAGTATAAGTCAAAAATGTTTGTTGGAAGAACCAAATTAATATACATGTTCATTAACATGTTTGCACTAAATTTGTTTTATGCATTAAATGCAAATTTTGGGCAAAAATGTTAAAGAACACATACATTAAATTATTTTAAAAAATAATACACTATTCAATAAATATTACGACTTCTAAACGAAGAGTTTGTACATCAGGTGTATAGTGGAATCATAACTGCACAACCTACCTGAGGGCTGTGGTGCAAGCACAGACAAAGATCTACACATACAGTATTACATTTCTCTCAGTCGTTTTTAATGTTATCACTTTTGGACCAAAATTTTCCCTCATTGAGAAGAAGATATTGCTACAAGAATTAAAATGTAGGGGAAATATTTTTTGATTACATTTTCAAGGGATATTTTTGGTAAAGAAAATTCTTATTTGTTCATAATTTCCACAGCAATGTGGGCCTAATCGAGATGAATAAAAAGTCATTGGTGGCTTTTACTGTACACAGGTTCAGCAGGCACTATCATAAATAGGTTGTCTCTATAATATTATTGACATTAAGATAAATGTGTGCTGCATATTTTTTTACGAATGTACATTAATATTTTCATAGCCTACCTAAACAGCTTTTACTGTACACAGGTTCAGCAGGCACTATCATAAATAGGTTGTCTCTATAATATTATTGACATTAAGATAAATGTGTGCTGCATATTTTTTTACGAATGTACATTAATATTTTCATAGCCTACCTAAACAGACCACAAAAAAAAATAATAAAAAAACCTATTTTCGTCATAATCAGCCACAAAACTTTGATGGAGAATAAGAAAAGGTATAGAAACACTCGCGCACCATGAACACTTTCTGTATAAACGTCTATTGAACGAAGGATCTGTGAATACTACTGTGTGACATGGGGGCAGAATTAATGAGCATCAAACACCTGCACTGACACAGTGGATAACGAGTATAACTGCTGTACACCTACACCAGCCAATGCAGGTGGAATTAAACACGATGGACGCAAGTACTGTAGGTGGAATACTCAAGAGAGATAGCAATTCCATTTCCTTAGCCTGTTATTCAAGGGAAAAATAAGAAAACTTGTAACCAAATCATTCAGAAACAGTCTGGTCCACTTCAGGTAACAACCATGTTTATCCAAGTGCTGAGCCTGAGTCTCAGACGTGTGTTTAATCTATGGCCCTGTGTTTTACAAGGCAGCATTTTGCTCAAACCTGAAAGTGAAATATTTCGCGAAAAAACTTTGAAATATGAATTACCAGTATGTCTGGTTCATTTACTACTGAAGTGGTGACAAGATAAAATACTAATATTCCACATGTGTAAACTGAATATTCTGCAATAGTGAAGTGACCGTTTCATTATTTGTAACTTTTATGAGTTTAGGCCTATCATATTTTGCCAAGTGCTGTTTCTCATCTCGGTAGACAGCAGAGACATAATTATTTTAGCGGATGATACCAAAGTTCTAGTATGGGGAGACAACGAACCTACTCTGAATACTAATGTATAGGTGATTCGGAATAAAGTGAACACTCAAATAAGCCCTGATTAATTTCTATTTACTGCCAGTTTATATCTTTCCGCCAAATGTAAACACAAATATTGCCACGTACTTTTATTTACGTAGGGTCGTGCAACGTTTACAACTACATTTAACTGCTCCGATAAATTTTAGCTATAATATCTACTCATTAAATGCACGGGGATGAATATAAGATATAAAGAGTAATCATAGTTATAAATACCTGCGAGCTAACGTCTTATTATACTGGTTTCTGTCCACCGACTAGTTGATACAACACACATTATTACCGTTACGAATCTTGTAAATGTGGGCATATTTTATTTGAATTTGTAACTCAAAACCACCACTAAAAACAGACATGACACACGCAATTCAAGAGTTCAAATTTCGTTCAGTTATACTGCCACAAACAACGACGACGCACTTCAGAAACAATAAATAACATATTTTCTTAACATGTGAAATAAAAAGTATGTTGCTTCTAGGCTGGCAAACGCAAAACATATTTTACAGATTACCGATGATTTCACATCATTCGGGAATGATACTCATAGTAATTTCCAATACTTTTGAATGTGTATCTACGCACAACCACAATGAACAAAAACACGCAAATGATGCAACATGGTGGAGCGGCAAAAAAACGGCGAGAACCTAACTCTGATGTCACCTGTAACGACTATGATGACTCGAGGTCAACGATAGCGTCACATACTCGCGCCAATTTAAGTCTAGTTATACTATAAGTAGGAGTGTCAGTAAGATAATAAGTAAATATTTTGAAGTATATTAAACACAGAGAGGTCGATTTAATCATATGTTCTTTCACTAATGTTGTATTCAAATAGGAAAATACACGGAACTACATGCGATAAATTGCTACCAACCATACAAGCAGTAAAGTAACTCTTGTTAGTGGTGGCTTATATGCAGTGCCGGCTAGTGATTTTTTTCAAAGGTTAAATCTTTAGTGCTCACTTTATTCCGAATCACCTATAACACAATCAATCACTCATTTAGAAAACTGGTTCTTTACCAATAAACTAACTTAGAAGTCTGAAAAATTCACTAGGTAAAGACTCATTGAAGACTGCCTACTATGCACTCTTTCACTCATCATGACTTATTTGTAAATGTAAACAAACATTCAAATAGTAAGCCCTTATTTAAAAGTGTAAACATACTGTACTCTACTTTTACAGTGAATATGAGGGGCCAAAGTGGTCAAATGGTCAGACCATTCACCTCCCAACAAGGTGATCTGGGTTTGATTCCCAACGGAGCCGGTCCCCGGATTTTCGCATGTGGAAATCATGCCGGACAATGTTGTTGGCCTGCAGGTTTTCTCAGGATCCCCGTTTCCCTGCCCTTTCATTCTGGTGCTGCTCCATACCTATCTCATGTCATTCCTCACCAGCGCTAAAGACCTCGATGTTAAGCGCGGACTAAAATCTCTCATTCGCAGTGAATGTGCTCTTATAGATGTACGATATTTATAAAATGAATCTTACCTATTAAAAAATAAACTGTGATCTTCATAAACATTATGTTATGAATAGTAATAAATTAAGAGTACACCAACATATCTTGTCTCCGTTTGCAAAAAGCAGCTTGTATACAGCCATTCTTCTCTATAATAGTCTACCAACTTCAATAAGAGCATAGATGCCTTCAAAAACAAATTGAAATGTCTACTTCAGGAACAGTGCTTTTACAATACTAAAGATAATAAGGATGACTTAGGGCCCGGCTACAAAAGATGTCGCGTTACAATAATATGTTACAACAAGAGATGAGTACATGTAAGCTAACACAGATGGCTACAACTTGCTTTACGTGTTATCCCAGTGCATCGCGGTAAAAGACGACAAACTACCAAGCTTCAGCATTTAACGTTTGCCGCTAACCTATCAATGCATTCAACGTCATACACTGTGTAAGTCAAATTGTGTTTAAATTTTGCGCTTGAAGTATCTAAATGACTCCGTAGATACACAGGAAATACAGGGGGGTGCGAGGAAATTAAACATTGCCGGCATCAACACGCTCAAATACGCTATTGCTTAGCAACTACAAGTCTAACGTTCAAATGTAACACATTATTGAAATTCTGTGTTGTATAATCATAAAATAAACATATTTTTAGCATTTCTATGAAAATGCCAGACAAGTAGATTGTTTCGTTTTCAAAAACTTTTTTTTTGACGTGTCTGGTCAGGACGCTACAAATTATATACATTAATTATTTGTGTGTATCAAAGTTTCTTTGTAGTAACTTGATTGATAGTCTTGACTGGGTTTCGAGGACACTAGTTTGCCAATAATGTGGTGTAAAATTCTCCACAATTTTTTTTTGTTTTACACAATATGTTACTTTAACCTGGGAAATCACTAAATTTCTTGGCTGAATAGTTTTACTACCTTAGGCCTACATTGATAAATAAATTGGTGCTATGGAACAAGGTAAGCCTACAAAAAAAAATTATATTGTAATGATGTTACAGGTACATTAACATGACCATAAATGTAGGTTAGGCCCAGGAGTGCAGAAAATGTATTTGGAATGACTATTTCCCCAGAACACGTAAATTTGACCTGAAATTTTCCACCAAAGCCATTGCATACTTTTTAACACAGAGAGGGGCAATTTGACTATGTTAAGAATTAATAACAATCCATTCAGAGCTTACCAAATGACATGTGACAGCATGGTTTGTATGCTAGTGCAGCAGCTCATTTATGTGCAAGTGCAGAAACTGAATTTTTTTCTCAACAAAATTTCCTCCTGATGTATTCTGATTTCCCCCGAACCTCGTTCCGATGGTTGGACATATTCTGCACCCCTGGTTAGGCCTAGGCCTACTTTGCAATGTACAATTGATTGTATTTGTGTCACTCGGAACGACTGTGCATTTTAAACATAATGTTTTGCATACCTCCTACTAAAGAGGTACCTATTAGCAAAAACCATTTTTTTATTAAATAATGACTACACCACATAGGTGCAAACAACAATCCCATTTGTGATACACTATTACTAGCTACAGACAAAGGAAGATAACATTTTCCATTCATGTAATTTAATACTGTATTTATTAACGTAACTATTTTCAGCTGTGTATGACGTCTGAAACATTACTGGGTCTCACCAATAAAATTTAGAGCAGAGCTGCTCAGTGGGTTATGTTAGGCTTACATAAAATAAATATGTACCCAAGTAGGCATAAATAATTACATAACAATCTGTTAAAAGAAAAAGAAATTATGAGAAAAGTGTAAATAATATACAGTATTTGTAAACACAAACATTTTAATTTTCACATAAATTAACCAAACATCAATAACAAGTGAATCATAACCATTTTGTGGCAATAAAACTGAAACGTCTGCTAGTCAAATGTGATGGAATAAAAAAAATTAACCTTATCTTCTTTCAATGGTATTTCACTCTGACTGGATTTTACTCGTTCAAACATTTTAACAATTCAGAATATCCCACACATTGGCAAGATTCACTGATGATTGCGAGAGTGATTATCAGCGTACACACTCGCGTAAATAAAAAACAATAGAACAGCTGTATCATGTTCAGAATCAGAATGATGAACAGTAGAGCACAAAATTTACGTAGCTAGGAAGAAAATATCCCGTTCCTCGTTCTGGCATTTCATTAGTTCGTCTAACGCCACTTTTTGACTATTGACGTCAGTTGTAGGTGTGTCTGTATAAATACTGTAATGCATTGTGCTCAGCATTTTAACACCTCAGTTGTAGCCAGGCCTTTAAAATCCTAGAATTGAGTTCACCTCACTGTATACACATATCCGGTAAATAATTTTGGTGTACATGTAAATGACCATACAGGGCCACTAAGCCAACCTACCACTGTGTACATTGTACGGTATATTAATATTTCTAATGTTTAGTACCTACTCTCCGTTCACTCTTAGTTGAGTTTTAGGATAAACAAAGCAAATTATAAACAAACATGTTCATTGGCTGCCGACCGCCGTGCACTGTGATCTTGCATAAGAAATATATCTTTGTTATCTGTCGTGTACATATACATTTACCACTCCACTTAATGAGAGAGTTTTATTAACAAATATCTAAAATATACAGACGTTACAAACACAATCTACGACACTATATGTTTATTACTTAAATTATGGTTAGCGGACGACACGTCTGTACAGTTGGTTCACGAGTTATTTAACGACTGACGCACTGCTAAACGTACAAGTATCTTGATACACTTGCCAGTATTTAGAGACGTACGATATTCTGAAGATACCAAAAGTTTAGTTCAGTAATAATTACCACAGTAAAAATAAGTCAGAAATAACACAATTAGATATAATGTTTTATTTTTTCAAAGTATTTTTGGACGTTAACGCGTCAATGTTGTGGTTACTGCGAATGTTTTCTTTCGTTCGTCCATTTTCCATTCCAGTTCTACCGATCCACGACCGCATGGTCCGAACCAAAGTTCCTTGTTCTATTTTGTTCCGTCCCCGCGTCGGTTTATATTTACGTCGCTTGCACATTAGGTTATGTGATGCTGGACGTAACAGTGAAAATGTCTTGCATGATTTTCGAAACGTGGATATATGTCTCCATTACTGAACAAACTGTGGTGATGTTTATAAGGCAAGAATAAAAATCTCGCATAGCAATCTTTTTTATGTATAAAAAAACAATATGTGTGGTGAATTATCGACAGATTGTTTGGTGATACATAAAATGTTCACGCAAAATTGTTTTAATACATACGGCGTTGTTTTGTATGATGCTGACTGTACACACTTTTGTCGGTTGGAAATAGTACGTCGGCACGTTGCACAAATTGAGCCAATTAGAAGCTAGCGAAGTGCAATGATATTACTTTATTTGTTTACTTCAGAACTCAACTTAGAGTGAACGGAGAATAATAGGCTGTACGTGTTCATTATTGTTTTTTGGCGTGTGTGTGTCAAATGACCTGCAATATGGTCTGAATATGATTTGATGTACGTGGAAATAAAGCTGTCCATTGTTCTTGTATGTTCAATAATTTCATGGTACTTTTGTCATTGTAATATACTGTATTGTTTCCAATCTGGCAAGAATGAATACACACCTGGATATGCATACTTGCCAACTTTTGAAATTTCTAATCCAGTAAACTTTTTAAAATGGTTAATTCCAGCGTAAAATAAGCGCGGCAATTTTTTTCCGAATTTTACAGAGGTGCCAACCATTTATCAAAGCTTTCAGTAGTCATTTTGCGAAAAATCCGTATTTTTCAGTAGTTTTCCGTAGTGAACGTATTATCTTAAGCCAAAGCTACATTGACCATAAAGTAGCCGTGTAGAAATAACAGTGACAGCACCGTAAGAAATTAACAAGTTTCCATCCCTCTTACGGCGGCTAAGCGGCAGTACGGTATGTTATAGCATGCAGCACTCGAAAGTGTGTAATGTGTGTTCAATTTTTACGGTTATTTCTTACGGCGATTCTAGCGCTGCCTGTAAATGTGTAGGCCTATACACAATGACATTACCTGTTCGTCTGTAACTTTGGCATTTGTTGTTGGATCTACATCACTTAATTATAATATATTTTACCTCGAAGTTTCTAACTTCGAAAATGCTTTGCGGATTTTACCGTAACTATGTATTGACGGCGGCATCTTTGCCACCGTGTTTACATTGAAGCCACAACTCCACGCTTCACAAAACACGTGTTGTTAAGATACATTTGAAGCACTTAAACGTGTC